>CAUYRH010126819.1:0-14695 GCA_963574655.1 Perodicticus potto
CATTTTCAATGTCAATAGAAAATGGGTTATGGAAAAGCTGTATGTCCTGTTCATGGAGATGAAGCTCTTTAAATCTAAATTGGAACTCCTTTTGCAATTTTTCCAGTGAATCCACACATGTTTTGTTTGGGAATGCAACCAGTGGTTTTTCTGCTAACAGATTTTGGGGGCCCAGGATGAGTCCACTTTAAACAGGACAGGCAGCAGAGGCAAAAACACCCAGCGGGCCGGATAAACGTCCTCCGCGGGCCGTAGTTTGAGGACCCCTGCTCTAAACTGCCAGAGTTGTAGGGAGTGAGAGAGATGCAGTACCCGGGGCACCCTCCCATCCCGGACCAACTGGAACAGTTGCTCGCCTAGGTGACTGCGGCCCCCCTGAGCCCAGGGTGATGAGAAGCACCTGGAGGGTGTGACAGGAGGTGCAGCCTGGACATCTCCCAGCCTGCCAGGAGGAAATGCCTGTTTCTGGTAGGAAGGGGAGGGACGTAAACAAGGGGACAAGGGCTGAGAGACACTTTCGAAGGAAGACAGAATAAGCAAAGGCAGACACACAGGAACATGTAAAAGATGGCAACCAAGGCACCAAATGAGAGAGTTAAATGCTTAGAGACAGAGGTTTTGTAACTCTAGTCCATGATAAAGGTGGGTTGGGGGCGGCCATGGAAATGGCAGTGAGATTAGCAACCTGAGCTTGTCTCCTTTGTTTCTATCCTTCTGGCGCTGATGCAGCCCAGCCTCTTCCAGGAATCCCTGAACTCCTTGAAGGCAGGGATGTGGCTCACTCATCTGTGTGACCTTAGCACCTAGCCCAGAGCCTGGCCCGCCACTGTGTGTTCAGTAAGTGCTCGGTAAAGACAGGGACAAATGGCTTAATGTGGACAAATAATATCACTTGAGGACAAATGTGTTGCCATGTTGTCCCAGGCAAGGCTGATCCCCACACGTTTCCCCTGCCTCCTTCAGGACCTGACCCTCCCCCTTGCTCAGGGGTCTCCTGGGGCCTCCTCAGAACCTGGGCTCTGACTTCAGAGAATGAATGTCGGTGCTGTTCCACGCCAGCTGTGTGACCTCGGGCAGGGAACTTAACTTCCCTGTGCCTCCCTTTCCTCTTGTCTAAGAAGTGGGGCATAATAAGCAGGACGAGGTTATTGTAAGGCCTGGATGAGTCAACACAGCACATCAAGCCCTTAGAATGGGGCCTGGCAAAGGATCAATCTCAATACATTTAGTTGTTATTATTATTCATTTTTTATTTTAAATAATGGCAGACTCTCCTTTGACCCAAACTTTACTTGGCTTCTTCTGAGTCCTCTGCTTGCCTAAAACCTACCTTTGTCCCTCTAGAATCTAGTCTGAGTAAGAGTCAGACTCAGTCAGTTTAGCCAAAATCCCCACCGTTGGTGATCTTCCCACCCTGGCCCGCTTCCAGTAACAATCCTGTTAAGTCAGTTTAGCTCGAAACCCCTTATTCTCAATATTTCTCCTCAGTAGTTCTCTGTCCACTGACCCCCACCACCCACTCTGCTTGGTTATAAATCCCCACATGTCTATGCTGGAGTTGGGCTCAAATTCAGTCTTTCTTTTTTTTTCTTTTCTTTTTTTTTTTTTTTGAGACAGAGCCTCAAGCTGTCACCCTGGATAGTGTGGCATCACAGCTCACAGCAACCTCCAACTTCTGGGCTCAAGCGGGTCTCCTGCCTCCGCCTCCCAAGTAGCTGGGACTACAGGCGCCTGCCACAACGCCCAGCCATTTTTTGGTTGCAGCCGTCGTTGTTTGGTGGGCCCAGGCTGGATTCGAACCTGCCAGCTCAGGTGTATGTGGCTGGTGCCTTAGCCCATTGAGCCACAGGCGCCGAGCCATGAGTTCAGTCTTTACCTCACTGCAAGATCCTGTCATATGGTCCCTGCACCTATCACCTGGGCTCCTCCTGGATAAAGTTGGCAGTGTTTGGATGAGTTTTTCCTTTAACAATAGTAATGGCATATTTGCTGCCCAAATCCAGGTGGCACCCCTCACCGCATCCCACCCTAACCCAAGGGTGTTTTTATTTTACTAGAAGATTCTTGAAACCAATAAAAACTAATTTATTTTATTAGTTTAGTTTAGTTTTTGAGACAGTCCCACTCCATCATCCATGAGTTTGATGGCATCATCATATTTCACAGCAACTTCAAACTCTTGGGCTCAAGTGATTCTCCTGCCTCAATCAGCCTCCTGAGCAGCTGGGACTATAGGCACCTGCCACCATGCTGGGCTAGTTTTTTCTATTTTTAGAAGAGAAAGGGTCTGGTCTTGAACTCCTGAGCTCAAGCAATTCACTTGCCTTGGCATTCCAGAGTACTGGGATTGTAGGGGTGAGCCACTGTGCACAGCCTCAGTAAAATCTTTTAAGACCCAATGAGAAGACTGCCCAATGGAGATGCCTCAGGCATGACCTCCCTAGAATGGGCAAGCCAGACCTTCTGGACAGGGCCCTCAAAGTGTGATCAATGGACCAGCATTAGCCTCACCCAGGAGTGAGCACTGCAGAATCTCAGTCCTCGTCCACACAGCCCGAGGCAAAATCTGCACGTTCACACATGCTCTGGGGAAGGCACTAGATGAGCTCATATTGAATCTGGGCAACACACCATCTCTCTGACCTTTACTTACAATTTGCTTTAAAAGTTAAGTGTTCATGCGTATAGGTGAGCCAGACCACAGAACACTCAGTTGGCAAGAGATAACCTCACTTCTAGGGACAGCTGGCTCTTCACATGTTTGAACAAACCGGCATTATCCAAGAGCTCTAATGGTCTGAAGTCAGGCTTAAAACTCAGAAAAAATAAACTTTCCAGGAAATTTCTGGCATACCCAGTCTCCAAATCCATCGTCTCTGATCCAGGCAGTGGCCTTCTCCCCCACATCTTACTCAATTTCCAGTTTGAGAAAGGTTTATTTCTGGCCTTGAACTGACAAAATACATGAACAAATGAGAGGAAACAGGAGGCCATTCTTAGCGTGGGGCTTAGGTAAGTCTTTGGGAATGCCCATTACATTTTGGCACAATGATTGTTCACCTTCTTAATGCAAATATTATTTTAAAAGAATACCTTAAATCTGAAGGACATCCGATCTTGGCAAGTGGGGTTCAAAGAGGCACACTTGTAAGAGGAAGAAGTAGAACCCACAGTCTGGCCTCCCTGCGGACAGCGATGCAATGTTCCCCATTTTCTTATTTCTCAAGTGAAAAAAACAACCCAACCTTCCTTGAAGACCGAAACTCAAATTAGCCCCATCCTTTGAACCCAGTTACAAATCCTCAGGCAGGGATTGTTGTGTGGCAGCGACTCTAGGGAATACAGTAAGGTGTGATTTCTTCATGGCAGGAAAGTCACAGCCCAGAGGGACGTCTTACGTTTGCCTGTTTGGATGTACAGCTCCAGATGTTTCTGTAACATAGCTACCCAGTTACGCTAGTTATATATTGCTGCCAACAAATTACTCCAGCTTTAGCAGCTTAAAACAACAATGATGATTTTAGTATCTTTCATAGTATCTGCAGCACAGGAATTCAGGGAGGCCGGAGCTGGGTAATTCTGGCTTGGTCTCTCCTGAAGTTGTGGTCAGATGAGGGTGCTGAAGCAGCTGGGGGCTGGCCAGGAATCTCACTCCCTCTCAGGAACTCTGCATGTGGTCTCTCCACATGGGCTGACTTGGGCTTCCTCAAATCATGGCAGTCTCTTTTTTCTTAGTAAAGCATCACAAGAATGGAGAAACAAGAATCCTATGTACTCAATTCTTTTTTTTTTTTTTTTTTTTTGAGACAGAACCTCAAGCTGTCACCCTGGGTAGAGTGCTGTGTAATCACAGCTCACAGCAACCTCCAATTCCTGGGCTCAAGTGAGTCTCCTGCCTCCACCTTCCAAGTAGCTGGGACTACAGGTGCCCGCCACAACGCCTGGCCATTTTTTGGTTGCAGCCGTCATTGTTGTTTGGCAGGCCCGGGCTGGATTCGAACCCTCCAGCTCAGGTGTACGTGGCTGGCGCCTTAGCCCATTGAGCCACAGGCGCGGAGCCATATGTACTCAATTCTAATATGAGGACAATTAAGGTCCCAGTACACAGTGGGAGGTGGGGGATGGGGAGAGATGAGAAAGGGAAGGAGGGAGAGGGTGGGGGGACAAAGGGTGTGGTACACCTTTTGGGGGCGGGAGAGAATTATAAGAAGGTCCTTATCTAATAAAAGCAATCAGTGCAACCTGGTTCTGTGTGCCCTCAATGAATCCCCAACAATTAAAAAAAAAAAAATGGCAGCCTCAAGACAAAGTCTTTACATGATGGCTCAGGTCTCCAAAAGCAAGTGTCCCAGAGAATCAGGCAGAAACAGTATCATCTTTTGTGACTACTTGAGAAGTTACAGTGTTGAGAATAAACCGTTCCCTCCTAAACTGTCAAAGTCACGTTGTAAGAGGAGCTATGGGATAACAGATACTATTGTAACCATCTTTGGCATTATATAACCTACAACAGGGTTCCAGAAGGAAATGGAAGGCAGAAGGGTTAATAAAGACACTAGTTATGAAGATATAGGTGGAGCATAGGGAAAAAGAACTAAGTGTGGTACTGTCCTGTGGGACTAACCTGAGGCCAGTAGTGACATAGAAATCATTACTGCCTTCATCTGGAAGAGATGGGGGAAGGTTATGGGACCGAAGGACAGATGAGTCTAAGGAGGGCTTATGTGAGAGGAGCAGTGTGAAGCAGCAACCCAGCCAGGAGGCAGCTAGGAGAGGAACCCCAGGATTCGCTTTCCCTTGCCCTCCAAGGTCCTGTCCCATTGGCTGAACCCAACAGGAAGTGGGTGCCCATTGGCTGAACCCAACAGGAAGCCCAAAGCCTGAAGCCCACACTGACCAGCAGTGTGGATACAAGTGCAGAGCATATCTGGGGAAGCAAATGAAAGGCACCCGTAGTAATAGAAAGATTGCAGCCTCATGGCAACAGAGGACGGAACAGCACGTACTGCTAAGGGAGGGAGGGTCCTCGGCATTTCCACGTGATGTCCAGAAGTGTAGACCCAATGTGGGGAGGAGTTCACACCCCCAGCAGTGCTCTGGATGTCAGGACCCCACCCTGTATCTTGGGGCTTATAACTCCATCCACAGTAGAGAACCAGGCTGTTGGAAACGAAAATGTCCACATGAGCGACCCACAGAGACTGCACAGAGTCTTTGGGAACTGGCAGACGTCATGATCCAGCAGGAAGGGCGGTTGGTGTGGTGGAGTGACAGGGACCTGCCGGGAGGGAGATGGAAGCCACCACAGCCGAGCCTGCGTGATCCCTGGAGGCCGACTCCTCCTCTGTCTGAGTAGTCCCCTGCGGCTGGTTCTCTGGTCCTGACCACCAAAAACCTCTCTCCCTCATCATGTTCCTTCCAACCCCCTTTCCTCTAGTCTGGAGAATCTTTGTCTCATCTGGGGCAAAGAACCCTGGTTTTTAACCTAGGCTTCCAAATCCATTATTTCTTGTGTAAAATGTAAACTCAAACTGCCTCTTCTTCACTTCTGAAAGTCAAAAGCCAGGACCCAGCTTGTTTGTTCTTTGCATTCTGCCCAGGTGTCCCTTCCTGGAGGCATATTTTATGGCCCTAACAGTTTTGGGGGGTAGGGAAGTCACAAGGCATGGGGTGGGGGTGGGTGTAGGGGGATCTCATTGAAAAAATATCATCTAATCACAATTCAAAGATGTAAAAGAAAGGGGCGGCGCCTGTGACTGAGCGAGTAGGGCGCCGGTCCCATATACCGAGGGTGGCGGATTCAAACCCGGCCCCGGCCGAACTGCAAAACAAAACAAAAAAAATATCCAGGCGTGTGACAGGCGCCTGTAGTCCCAGCTACTCGGGAGGCTGAGGCAAGAGACTCGCCTAAGCCCAGGAGTTGGAGTTTGCTGTGAGCTGTTGACGCCCCAGTACTCAACCGAGGGCAATAAAGTGACACTATTGTCTATACGAGAAAAAAAAAAAAAAAAAAATATATATATATATATATATATATATAAGAAAGAACCCAGAAGATCATTCATATTTGACCAAGAAAGATTCCTTTTGGTTCAAAAATGAATGGTTTTCAATAGGAAGAGATAAGAGAAGAATTCTGAGCACCAAGAAGAGAATAAGCATGCAGATTAAAGCATATTCAAGAAAAGATACAGTTTGACTAGTAAGGAGAGTAGGGTATTCGTACATAGAGAAAAATAATTCTAGAAGAGCAGGTGAGGCCACATTGCGAAGGACCTCAAAAGAACATTCATTACACATTTTAAAAGCCAGTGAAGGTTGTACACATCAGTAGGGTACTCAGGTCCATGCTGTGCCTTAGAAAGATTAATGAAGGCTGGGCATGGTGGCTCATGGCTATAATCCCAGCACTCTGGGAAGTCAAGGCAAGTGGGTCACCTTCATGACTTCAAGACCAGCCTGAGCTAGAGCGTGACCCCTTTCTAAAAATGGCCAGGCATTGTGGCAGGAGCCTGTAGTCCCAGATACTCAGGAGGCTGAAGCAAGAGAATCGCTTGAGCCCGAGAGTCTGAGATTGCTGTGAGCTGTGATGCCTTGGCACTCAAAGTGAGACTCTGTCTCAAAAAAAAGAGATTAATGTGGTGACAGTGTAGAGGAAGAGACTGTGTTTGGGGATGTGTGTTTAGGCATAAACCCCCAGGAGCCTCCTGCTTCTGGCTGCTCTCACCATCCGGCCTGCAGGTCCCCATCTTCAGCTGAAGCCCTTCCCTAATTCCAGATGCGTGTCTCCAGCTCCCTGTGGGGCATGTCCACCGCAGCTCCCCTAGCTCCTAAACTCAGCGTACCCAAGGTGGAACTCGCCACGTCCTCTCCTCCACAGTTCCCATGGCACCCTGGATATACTGCTATAGCTCCCAGGCCAGAGATGTCATTTTCCTGGTTTTCCCTCACCCACTTCCTCCTTCCCAACCTCACCATAGCCCCCGATCTCTCCACGATCCCCACAGCCACAGTCTTTTGAATCTCTCTTCTATTTTCCCACAACCAGAGTCTTTCAAGTCTTCTATTTTTTTCCTACTGAATCCATTGCCTTTTTTCCAATCCTCTCTGGAGCCAGCCATGGTCAAGCCAACAGCATCTCTTGCTCTGACATTCACCATGGCCTGGTCATTGCTCTCCCAGCTGTTAAACTCTCTCCTACCCCCACTCTCTGCAGTTCAGCCTTTTCTAACCACTAAACCTGAGCATTTCATTTCCCCTTTACAGACTTCTCTGGCCACCTCACGGTCTATCGGATCAAGAGAAAACTCTTTTGTGTGGCATTTAAAGGCTTCGGAAGCTGATCCGGTCACTCTTCCAGCTTTGTCCCTTGCTTCTCTGCAGGGACTTTGCCACAGGAATCTTTGCCTCTCTAGGTTAGTGAGGCTGCTACACCCTGCAGGAAGCAGCCAGAGGTGGGAATAGGCCCTAGGTATTTGGGCCAGAGAGGAAAGGCCTCAGGGTGGAAGGACATCCGGATACGTGTGCCTGTGTATGTCTGTCTATTGGGTGCCCAAGGTGAAGGCAAAGGTGGAAAGAAAACATACCAGTTAATTCTTTTTCTTTGTTTCTTTTTTTTTTTTTGAGAATCTCACTACGTCACCCTCAGTAGAGTGCTGGGGCATCACAACTCACAGCAACCTCAAACTCTTGGGCTTAAGCAATTCTCTTGCCTTAGCCTCCCAAGTAGCTGGGACCACAGGCGCCTGCCACAAAATGCCCAGCTATTTTTTTGTTGCAGTTGTTTAGGTGGCCCAGATCGGGTTTGAACCTGCCACCCTCAGTGTATGTGGCTGGTACCATAACCACTGTCTACAGGCACGGAGCCTAGTTAATTCTTCAAAAATTGTATCTGCCCACTCAGCCAAGTAAAGAGGCATCTGCCACCTAAAAAATGTTTGAATTGTTGTATGTTTAAAGACTTAAAGAAAGGCTTCCTAAGAAACAACAAATTTGGATAAGATTTTATTCCCCGAGGGGCTGCCATGGTGAGCCCTCTGGTGTGGGCTTTTAAGGGTTCCTTTGAAACAAAGGAGAGATTCCCCTTTCTTCCTCTGGGAAGCTTAGGAGGACAGCTGAACTGATGAACCTTATAAACCTCCTCAAAGAAAGGAGGAGGAGCAGGAATGGAGGGCCAGTGGAACGGTGAATCATAACTAATTAAATTGCTGTTCCTTCTCTGACTCTGGCTCTCTGAGCATAGATGATCTTAGTGAAGTAAGATTTGGCTGACTTTATGGGGTTCTTTCAACAGGACTGGAGGCAGGACACCTGGGTTCCAGTTCCATGTGTGTCTCTAATTAGCTGTGTGACGTTGTGCAATTCTGGATCTTTTCTCGGACTTTGCTTCCTTATTTATATAACAAAAGGATTGAACTCATTTACCTAGGTCCCCACATACTCAATTCTTCATTTCTTTAAATGCAGACCAGTAAAACTGTTTCCCTTCTTTTTACTTATCTACCTCTGAATTTTACTTTCTAAATAACTTCAGTCCTCATCTCCTTTTTATTTATTTTTTCTTCTCGTTCTATCCACTCAGCCAAGCAAGGCATAGCACTTGTCCAGCCATTTTCCAGACTCTTGACTTGGGTTTACAGAATACGTTCTGCTCACTGAATCTGTTCAGGAACTGAAACTCCTTAACTAGGCCTCCAGCAGCCAATAGACCTTGGAATCTGTGCTGCCTGGGACCCTTTCCAGGCCTGAAGAAAAAAATAAGACCTTCAGACTCTGATGCATGAGATGTCATGCCATTACCCAAACTGTAACATCCTTCAAAAACATTTCCTATTTGAATGATCCTATTTATGCAATTATTCAAGCAGGCAAGTAAATGCAAAGATAGCATAAACTACCCAAAGAAAAGTAATGACCAAACTCTGACCATGCCAGTCAGTCCGATTGGAAGAAAGTCATTCCCAATGAGTCATGCCATAGTCTCAACATTTCATATCCACTTTTGGGATGCCCTTGAATCCCTCGAAGCCAATAGACCCCATGACAAGGACCAAGAGATATATAGAAGGCCAGGATTTTACTCCTTGAAGACAAAATATCTGGGCGAATTTTCCACTTAAGAAATGATACCTTGACATCGCCTTGGCTCAGATGGAAGGATGAACTACCCAACCACAACGTCCCAGGCCCTCTTGAACAAGAGATTAAGAGCACATGGCGGCCTCTCCATCAGCCCATGAAGCTGCTTATGATGTCAAAGTGTTGTCAGAGATCAGAGATGGCCAAACACCAGCTAAATCTAAAATAAGACTAATCCCAAATATAGTAGAGATATGCTAACTTTCAGGCTTACTTTATTCACCAACCTCAGATGACAAGGGGAATGATCCCTGAAGAAAGTTTTCAGACAGGTTGTTTAAAATCTTTTTCTCCCAGTAAAGTGTTTGTTTGTTTGCTTGTTTCAGGCAGAGTAAATGGGACTACAGGTGTGTACCATGATGCCTGGAGAATTTTTCTATTTTTCGTAGAGATGGGGTCTCATTCTTGCTCAAACTGGTCTCAGGCTCCTGAACTCAAGCAATTCTACCTTGGCCTCTCAAACTGCTAGGATTATAAGCCTGAGCCACCATACCCACCCTCTCCCAGTAAAGTATTTTCTAAGTACATAAGTGTTCAGTCTTTGGCTCAAGTTTTTTTTTTTTTTTGAGATAGCGTCTTATTATGTTGCCCTCAGTAGAGTGTCATGGCATCACAGCTCACAGCAAGCTCAAACTCTTGGGTTTAAGCGATTCTCTTGCCTCAGCCTTCCAAGTAGCTGGGATTATAGGTGCCCACCATAGCACCTGACTATTTTCTGTTGCAGTTGTCATTGTTGCTTAGCTGGCTTGGGATGGGTTCGAACCCACCAGCCTTGGTGTAAGTGGCTGATGCCGTAACCACTGTGTTACGGCCACTGAGCCTGGCTCAGCTTCTTAATCACCTGTCTTCAACATCTCTATTCATTTGACAATATTTACTGAACATCTATTGTGTGCCAAGCACTGTGCTAAGATGTGCTATTGATGCACAAAGTTGAACAAGACTCAGTTCTGATATGAGAAGGCTCATGGCCTAGTCAGGGAAAACTGCACTGAAAGAATTGCAAATAGTGAGATGCATGCCAAGAAAAGGAGACATGGGAAGGAAACTCATTCTTGTAAAAAATCAAGAAAGAGAACAATTTGGTTTTCTCAAGAAACCATAGCCTATCAGTGCTAGGAAAGACTTTACAGATTATCTGTTCTAACCCCCTCCTTTTAGAAATGGAAGACAGGGGGAAGAGTCACTTGGTTTTAAAGCTGGGGCCCATGCATACTAAATTCTTTTTCTTTTCCAAACTTATATGTCTCTCAGATCATTTCTGGAAATAGAAGAATACGAATGATAAATATATTACTGAAAGAAATCCTTTTTGTTTTCTAACTAAAAGTGTAGAAGATATACCACATCAATATTTGTTAAGAAAGATGACTATGGCCAGCGATGGTGGCTCGCACCTATGATCCTGACACACTGGGATGACAAGGTGGGAGGATTGTTGAGGTCAAGAGTTTGAGACTAGCCTGAGTAACATAGTGAGATCCTGTCTCTACAAAAACTAGAAAAATTAACGGGGCATGGTGGAGGACACCTGTAGTCCCCAACAACACAGGAGGCTGAGGGAGAAGGATCACTTGAGCCTGGAAATTTGAAGTTGTAGTGAGCTATGATTCTTCTTGGCCAGGCAACAAAAGGAAAGGAAATGAAAGAACGAGAAAGGAGCGGGGGGAAGGGAAGAGAGGGAAGAGAAGGGCAGGAGAGAGGTGAGGAGAAGAGGAAGGAAGAAGGAAAGAAAGAAAATAATAATAAAAAAAAAGGACATAAAGGGAAGATACTTGCCTAAGATTATTATAATCAATTCACTTTGATTTGCCTTGTCTAAATATTTTAAAGTTGTTTCTTATTCCAGTATTCCTATCACTACTCTTAGCCTTTGTGGTCTTTTATAGAAAACTCATCATTATTCTTACTGTTTTCTCCAGCTTTGCACAGGACTTAGGAGTTTAAAAGTTCTTCTCAAATCCATTGTCTTCATATGGGGAGTCGAGCTGTTGGCTAGATAGCTTTAAAGGGGCATGGGATGTAGGAGGAGGTTCAGAAAGGAGCTAAGCAGCGATGACCGCGGTGGAGAGCAAAACTCACAAAGCCAACTGGGTGCCTGGGACTGACTGCTCTTGTGGAACCAGATCCCCAGGGGAGTGGTAGAGACTGGATGTCAAGTCCGTGAAGTCCAGTGAACAGGAAAGGAGCAAGGCAATAAACGTGCATGGAAGGACGCCTGTATGCAGGGCGCCACGCTAAGTGGATCCAAAGATGAATAACAAGTCCCCCTTCAAAGAATGTTTGAGATTTCTGTACAATCTCCTTGAGCTTCCAAGAGCAGAAGGGTGAAGAGAAGTGGGTGTGCCAAACTTAGGGTTTGGCCTTCCCCGCTGGTGACTGGAGGGAACAAGAAATTTGCTGAGGTTCCTCAATGGGCCACAGGCTGCCTCCCCGGGCCTTGCCAGAGGGTGGCCTAGACATATGCAGGCAGAGGTGGAGGGGAACTGGTGACGGGAACGGCAGACCTGCTCCCCTTCCCTTTGAACACCTTTCAGATTGGACTTTTGGGCAGTGTTTCATTTTTAAAGCCATTAAGTGGATTTTCATGAGTGAGTTTCCATTGACTTTAGAGACAATGGGGTTTTAATAATGTTTACCTAGGCTAAGCGAGGCCAAAAGAACCATCCTGTGCTGTTAAAACCTGGGACTTCATGGCTGAGCGATAGAGCAGCTAAGGAAGGGGTCAGAGGATGATCCCAGAGTTGGGACAGAGAGTGAACACCCTGGGCAGGAGGCATGCAGCAGAGGGAACTGAGACACAAGACACTAACCACCTCAAAGCATAGGAAGGAGAAGAAGAAATGCCCACAGAACTCTCAAATCAAAATTATGTATTCATATATTTATTTAGTGTTGCCCTCAGTAAAGTGCCAAGGCATCATAGCTCACAGCAACCTCAAACTCCTGGGCTCAAGCGATCCTCTTGCCTTAGCCTCCTGAATAGCTGGGACTACAGGTGCCCGTCAACAACACCCCTCGAGTTTTAGAGACAGGGTCTCGCTCTTGCTCAGGCTGGTCTTGAACTCTCAAGAGCTCAAGCTCTCAAATCAAAATTAAAAGGGAGAGCTCGGCGCCTGTGGTTCAGCGAGCTAGGGCGCCAGCCACGTACACCTGAGCTGGCGGGTTCGAATCCAGCCCAGGCCCGCCAAACAATGACGGCTGCAACCAAATAATGGCAGGGCATTGTGGCGGGCGCCTGTAGTCCCAGCTACTTGGGAGGCGGAGGCAAGAGACTCGCTTGTGCCCAGGAGTTGGAGGTTGCTGTGAGCTCTGATGCCATGGCACTCTATCCAGGGTGACAGCTTGGGGCTCTGTCTCAAAAAAAAAAAAACCAACAAAATTAAAAGGGAGGTAGGACAGAGGATGTGGGATCTGGAGAAGCAGAGCATGGTTACCAAGCAATAGTGAAGGCAGAAACTTTGGAGGGGAGGGACCAATTAGAAAGGTCTCACAGAGGCACTGGACTAGTAGTTGGAGCCTCTGCCCACTACAGTGCTTCCTCCATCTGGACAGCAGGTTCTCCTTGCCAATTTCCAGGAGCCCCGGCTCTGCTCATCAGACTGGGCCTCCCAGCAGCGGGGCAGCACTTGGCCTCCCATGGCTGCCCTCTCCCCACCTCCCACCTCCTTTCCTGCTGCTCCCACCTGGTTCCCTCCTTCCTAGCCTCCACCTGGATCCCTCCTCACAGATCTGTTGACATTCTCCCCATCCTCCAAGGCTCACCTCACACGCCATGCCTTCCAGGAAGCCTTTCCTGATCCATCCCACACGTTCCCTCCTAGGACCCCTAGGATATGTCGTGCCTCTTCGTAACACTTCTCTTTCCTCCTGCATTCGAATAAATTGTGTGCTTATCTGCAGCCCCAGCCTTACCACTTTTTACAGAACTTGAGGGCAGAGACTCCCTCTCTTGCATTTGTGTATTCACAGCACGAGGGCAGAAACCAGGGTGCTGTAGATGCCCAGTAAGGATTGATTGTACCCCAGCCATTGTCTCTGGGTTCCTTTAAAAGTTATGACCTGGGCTCTGGAGTAAGGTGACTCAGGCTCTTACACTTGCCTCTATTGCTAGCCAGGTGATCTAGGGTAAATTAATAACTGTCTTGCCTCAGTTTTCTCATCTGTAAAATGAGCATAAGTAGGACCTACCTCCAAGGGGCTTTGTGATAGTCTACTAAAGCCTTAGAATACACACAGTGAGGGTTCAGTAAACATGAGAAATGATTAGGAATATGGGATCTTAGAGGCATAATCTCCTTTTGATTTCCAAGAGTACTACATTTGCAAGTCTGAAAGTCTTTATCTTCTTCAGAACACACATGTGTATTAAACAGCTCCACATCAGTTCCAGGCTGTTAGACATCTGTCTTCATATACACAGGAATACTAGTAAACAACTTCGTAATAAGATATCAGATCAACCAATCAAAGTGATTTTCTCCAAAGTGATTTACCGATTCATCCACCCATCAAATATGTGCTGTTATGAGCTGTACACATCCTACCAGGGCTGTGAAAGTGACTGAGATGAAAGCCTTGTTCTCAGGCTCACCACCACCTCCCGGGGCAAACCCAGCAGTGTCCAGATAGAGCTAGAAGTACGGAGTCCAGAGAGGAGAGTGCCTACCCCCAAGCACATTGAGGAGAGGCAATGGGGAACTGCTGCAGGCTTCATGGTGGACAGGACGTTCCAGCTGAACCCTGACAGATGAGAAGGAAGAAGTCTGTTCAAAAGAGGAGGTAAAAAGTACACCAAAACCAGAGCGCAGCTTGTGTCAAGGGGCAGAGTCCTGAGAGTCCACATTCAGCAGATGTGGAGGTCAGTGGGTCTAAAAGGCACCGGAAATCCACATTTTCCTGATACTGATGTGCACTTTATTTAAAATAGAAACTTTTCCACCACATTAGTTTTTTGTTTTTTTTTGAGACAGAGCCTCAAGCTGTCACCCTGGGTAGAGTCCTGTGGCATCACAGCTCACAGCGACCTCCAACTCCTGGGCTCAAGCGATTTTCCTGCCTCTGCCTCCCAAGTAGCTGGGACTACAGGTGCCTGCCACCACACCCGGCCATTTTTTGGCTGCAGCCGTCATTGTTGTTTGGTGGGCCCAGGCTGGATTCAAACCCGCTGATGCAGGACAGGACAGCTCCACAACCGCTGCCTTGGCCCTGGCGGTGCTGATGCTGTGATGGATGAAGAAACCGGCTTGAAAAAAGAACCAACCACCTGTGCGGAAAACACTGGCGCCTTGCTGTCTGCTCCTCGTGCACATCTGACTGGTCAATAACCTGTCAGTCTCCAAGGCCCAGGCCTTCATTGGATAACTGATGAGGACCCACCCCCCAAAAATCCCATATAAACCAACAGAGAGAGAGAGAGAGAGAGAGAGGGATCTTCAGCAGGACTTCGAAGAGAGAACAGCTACGAAGCGGACCTCAGAAAGGGAGCAGGGTAGAGCTGCCTGCTCCCTTCCAGAAGCCGACCTCTAGACCTCAGAGAGAGGGAACAGGAAGAGCT
>CAUYRH010126822.1:0-10276 GCA_963574655.1 Perodicticus potto
GACAAACACACAGCTAATGTTTTACTGAATGGAGTAAAACTGAAAGCTTTTCCTCTTAGAACTGGAACCAGACAAGGTTGTCCTCTGTCACCATTACTATTCAACATAGTGCTGGAAGTTCTAGCCAATACAATTAGGCAAGATAAGGAAATAAAGGGCATCTAAATGGGGGCAGAGGAGGTCAAACTCTCCCTCTTTGCTGACAATATGATCTTATACTTAGAGAACCCCAAAGACTCAACCGCAGGACTCCTGGAAGTCATCAAAAAATACAGTAATGTCTCAGGATATAAAATCAATATCCACAAGTCAGTAACCTTTGTATACGCCAATAACAGATAAAAGACTAGTTAAGGACACAACTCCCTTCACCATCACTTCAAAGAAAATGAAATACCTAGAAATATACCTAACAAAAGAGGTGAAAGACATCTATAAAGAAAATTATGAAACCCTAAGAAAGGAAGTAGCAGAGGATATTAACAAATGGAAGAACATACCATGCTCATGGCTGGGAAGAATCAACATTGTTAAAATGTCTATACTTCCCAAAGCAATCTACTGATTCAATGCCATCTCTATTAAGATCAACAGTACCAACATCATACTTTCAAGACTTGGAAAAAATGATTCTGCATTTTGTATGGAACCAGAAAAAACCCTGTATAGCTAAGGCAGTTCTTAGTAATAAAAACAAAGCTGGGGGCATCACCATACCAGGTTTTAGGCTGTACTACAAAGCCGTAGTGGTCAAGATGGCATGGTACTGGCACAAAAATAGAGACATAGACATTTGGAATGGAATAGAAAAACAGGAAATGAAACTAACATCTTACAACCACCTAATTTTTGATAAACCAAACAAGAACATACACTGGGGAAAAGATTCCCTTTTCAATAAATGGTGCTGGGAGGGATATCCACATGTAAAAGACTGAAACTGGACCCACACCTTTCTCCACTAACAAAAATTGATTCAAGATGGATAAAGGACTTAAATTTAAGGCATGAAACAATAAAAATCCTCAAAGAAAGCATGGGAAAAACTCTGGAAGATATCAGCCTGGGGAAAGACTTCATGAAGAAGACTGCCATGGCAATTGTGACAACAACAAAAATAAACAAATGGGACTTAATTAAAGTGAAAAGCTTCTGTACGGCTAAAGAAAAAACAACCAAAGCAAACAGACAACCTACATGATGGGAAAGGATATTTGCATATTTTGAATCAGACAAAACGTTGATAACTAGGATCTATAGAGAACTCAAATTAATCCATGTGATAAAAGCCAACAATCCCTTATATCAATGGGCAAGAGACATGAATAGAACCTTCTCTAAAGAAGACAGACGAATGGCTAACAAACATACAAAAAAATACTCATCATCCCTAATTATTAGAGAAATGCAAATCAAAACCACCCTGAGATACCATCTAACCCCAGCAAGAATAGCCCACATCACAAAATCTCAAAACTGCAGATGCTGGCGTGGATGTGGAGAGAAGGGAACACTTTTACACTGCTGGTGGAACTGCAAACTAATACAACCTTTTTGGAAGGAAGTATGGAGAACCCTCAAAGAACTCAAGCTAGAACTACCATTTGATCCTGCAATCCCATTACTAGGCATCCACCCAGAAGGAAAAACATCCTTTTACCATAAGGACACTTGCACTAGACTGTTTATTGCAGCTCAATTTACAATTGCCAATATGTGGAAACAACCTAAGTGCCCATCAACCCAGCAATGAATTAACAAGCTGTGGTATACGTACACCATGGAATACTATTCAGCCATTTAAAAAAAAATGGAGACTTTGCAGTCTTTGTATTAATCTAAATGGAAGTGAACACATTATTCTTAGTAAAGCGTCACAAGAAAAGAGAAGCATGAATCCTACGTTCTCAATTTTGATATGAGGACAATTAATGACAATTAATGACAGGGTGGGTGGGGGAAGGGGAGAGCAGAGAGAGAAAGGAGGAGGGAGGGGTGGGGAAAGGAAGAGCAGAGAGAGGGAAGGAACGAGGAGGGTGGGGTCTTGGTGTGTGCCACACCTTTTGGGGGCAAACCACGATTGTAAGAGGGACTTTACCTAACAAATGCAATCAGTGTAACATGGTTTCTTGTACCCTCAATGAATCCCCCAAAATAAATATATACATTATGTATACGTATATGTATATATATAAAAGTATTTGCTAAAAGCCATATCTTTTAAAAATGCCCAATTAATGAGCTTGATTTAAGGATTCTTACTTTTAAATCAAGACTTTAAAGACTTTGCAAAATAAGTCTTCCATTTTATTGGTCTCTTAATTATATTATATGTACACATAAGTAAGCAAATGATAGTTGAAAATGGGCATTAGAAATGCTTAAATTTTTAGACTTTACAAAAGATATGTCTCTCTGAAAAGAAAATTCTTTGGGAATACCAATAATGCCACCAGTTCTTACCATAGCCTTTAAAAAGATTTATTACCTATTTCAAAATCAACAGGTATGTATTTAGCATCTAGTTACCAACTACTCTCCATATGCCAGTACAACGGTATATTTGGGGGAAACCAAAACAGTGACTCTTGTCTCCACCTCCCATTTCCACACCTACTTAATCCCCTTCCCCCACAGCCTGGAAGAAGAGGCTTTGAGTTCTCTTGTCTCTGCCACATTCCTGCTCTGTAATCATCAAACAGTTACCTAACCTCTCTATGCCTCAGTTTCATCATCTATAAAATGAGAATAATATTACGTGTAAAGAACTTAGAAGAACGCCTAGTACAGAGTAATGTTATAGAAGTGTTCTATTAGGTTCATGAATGGAGTTCAACTCTTATTACTGAAAGCAAAAAGAAACACACTAAAAGGAGCTATAACCTACATTCCTTGATTCTACATCCTGTATCCTTTTATCCACACAGTGTTAAATTTATGTTATCTTAAACTTAAAAACAGTAACAACAAATGGTGGGGGGAGGGAGGAAGATCTGGTTAAAAAAAAAAAGAAAAAGAAAAAAGACACATCATATTATTTGGTATTTTTAGGTTCTTTGCTTCAACTCTATACGAAAAATACAAATTGTAACCTCTTGTAGTGTAGTAATGACATGAGTGAAAAAAATGTAATATCTAACTTGAATATTTCTACCATTAATCAAAAAGAGCTATTCTCCTCATGCAAACAGGGAAAATAATCTTGTGAAAGTTAAGCAGAGGTTTTTAGAGGTTTGGGGGGGTTAAGCAGAATGATAGAGGCCAAGTTGTTTAAGCTATCTTACCAAACAAAACAAGTTCCCAAGTTTCTTCAGTCCTAGACCCTATCTTAGTGCCTCCACAAACACCCAAGACAGGGTGGCTTGGAAGTGGCTTAGCTCAAAGACTCAGCCTTTTGAACTGTTCTCTCACCACCACTCAGCTTACATTTCACTCATGTACAGGTCAAGGTACAGAGAAACAGGTCACCTGCTCCAGCTTACCCAAATGAAATAAAGTAGAATAAACAGAGTATGATAAATGTTTTGTTTTGCTTTGTTTTACTTTGTGAGACAGGGTCTCACTCTATCACACCAGCTACAGTGCAGTGGGGTTATCATAGTTCCTAGTGACCTCAAACTCTTGGGCTTAAGCAAGCTTCCTGCCTTAGCCTCCACAGTAGCTGAAACTATAGCCTTGAGCCACTACACCTAGCTAATTTTTCTGTTTTTTAGTAGAGACGGGATTTTGCTATTGCTCAGGCTGATTTTGAACTCCTGTGCTCAAGTAGTCCTTCCAACTCGAACTCCCAGAATGCCAAGATTACAGGTATGAGTCACTGCACCTGGCCTCAATAAATGCTTGAAAAAGTAAAGTATAAAGGATTATGAAAACAGAGATCTGAAAGGGGGAAAAACATACCTTCCTACAAATGCTAAGTAAATGATAGCTAGTCAACAAATGGGCAGCTGTGGTATGGCTGGGGAAAGGTGCATGGGATGTCTTCAGAGACATCTGTCTTTCCAGACAGAGGAACTGTCAGACAGCAGCCAAGACTGAAGACCTATGGCAGAAAAATTAAAACACTCAATAGTTCAGTTTTGAAAGATGACCACATCAATTACACAAGCAAAAACTAAAATGGAGTTCCCAAACATCTATTAGAGCTATGTATGAGTTGAATCAGCAAGACTTGTAGTGAACTAAGCTTTAGGCAGAAATTGACAATGTAGACTTGAGTGGCTGGTTGTGTTTTGGTGCCATTATCCAAAGCAGGAAACATAGTATCAGAAGACAGATAATTTTAAAGAGATGAAAAAAATAATCTGGGACATTCTGGATTGATATATCTATTGAACAGCTATGAAAAGACATCCAACGGCTCAGCACCCCATAGCACAGTGGTTATGGCACCAGCCATGTACATGGAGTCTGGAAGGTTTGAACCTGGCCCAGGCCAGCTAAAGAACAATGGGACAACTGCCACAAAAAATAGCCAGGCATTGTGGCGGGTGCCTGTAGTCCCAGCTACTGGGAGGCTGAGGCAAGAGAACTGTTTAAGCTCAGGAGGTTGTGTGACCTGTGAGGCCAGGACACTGTATCAAGGGCAACATAGTGAGACTCTGTCTCAAAAAAAAAAAAAATAAAGTGGGAAACAGTCCATATAACTTTAAGAGTTCTAGACAGAGAAGTAAAACAAATTATCAGGATTTGGAAATCATCAACATATCATCCAAGCTATTAAAGTATGAATGACAAAACGATAAATTACAAAGTGGTAAGAAGTAAAAGAACAAAGCAACAGGGAAGAATTTTCAGCAAAACATAATCTTTAGAAGTAGGGAAAAAAAGGGAAACCCATAAAGGAGAAACTAAGCGCAGATGAATAAGGAAAAAACTAAAGAAAAATAATACCACAGAAATTAAGTTAAGAAAGTTAAAAAAAAAAAAAAGGAAACTGAGGAAATTTTTGTTCATTGGATTTAACATCAAAAAATCATCAGAAACTTTGTGTCAGTGGAGCTGCAAGCCAAAAGAGAGCATGCAGAAGGCGGAAGAGTAAATAAGTGTGATACAGGACAGATGGTGCCCCAGCCAGCTCAGGGGAGCTGAGCTGGCAGACCTGCCGCCTCCACCTTGGTGGTGTTGCTGCCGCGGCAGCTGACTGAGAAACCAGTGGGCTGGACGATAGGCAAAGGGGGAGATCTCCGACCCCAACCGGAGGCTCCCATAGCCAAATGGGCTGGACAACTGCTGGGGAGACACTGGCATCTTGGTGTCTCCTTCACTTTGCACTTATGACTAAATAGGGAACCCCCATTTCCTATGCCTAGGTCAACTTCATGTAAGTTTCTTAGGCCTCAATTCCATGAATGGACTGTGTCCATTCATTAATACATTCATTCACCTTGCCCAGGCAGAAGAGACTGTGTCCATTCATTAATACATTCATTCACCTTGCCCAGGCGGAAGAGATTGTGTCCATTCATTAATACATTCATTCACCTTGCCCAGGCGGAAGAGATTGTGTCCATTCATTTCCTGGCCATATAGAGGGAACCCATGCACCTATATATACTACTAGACTAAGAGCCCAGATGGAGAGATGGGAAGAGAGCAGGAGAGGAACGGAGAGAGCTTTTCTCTCCCCACTTGCGTTTTCTCTCCCTACCAGGAGCTTTAGTGTTTTTTGTATTCTTTTCTGTAAATAAATTGTCTTACCACTGCTCTGTGGTTTGCTGATTTATTCTTCAAATCACCGAGACCAAGAACCTGAAATTCCGGTATCGAGTGGAAGGAAAGAAAAATCTAGGTTAAAATGGAAGGAATGTATGGAAATGAAATGTACAAGGAACTGAAGGTCTTAATGATATGTAAAAATTATTCAGATTAGTGTTCATAAGAAAGCGTGAGGGCAAAAAGGGGAAGTTTTCCTAGATGGTAGGATGTTACAGGATACATTTCCACAAGTAAAATTATTCAGGTTATGCTGAGGTCCAGCCTTACAAGAGGACACTGGACAGAACTGGATATAAAAGTCGTCCGACTAAAGGAACAGGTTGTTCACTAAAGCAGAGAACAATGAGTGACAGCAGACTAAGGCATAAAAAGGGAGAAGGGAAGCTTGCACTCAAGCTCTCCATGACTGCAGAGAGATCACCAAAGGCTGACAGAATGCAGTGACAAGAAAAAAACAAACGTCACAGTAAAAAAGCATACACCTCAAAGAAACAGAGATGTAATAGACTATACTTTGCAAAAGGGACACCACCAGACTCCCCAACCCATGATGTAAGGTGCGCAATTTGAAAATGAGAAGCTTTCACGGAAGATTCCAATGTTACACGTGTGTTCCTATTAAGGAAATAGAGTGAATTTTCTTTGAAAAAAAATGAAACTATTGGGAAATTTATTTGTGATGGTGTAGGAATTCTAGAAGACTCAAAAGAAAGGTTGGCAGAGAAGGGATTGACTAGATCATTAAATAAAGAGTATGAAGATGAGACAGAGAGTACAGATGAATAAACATATTCTAAGAAAATTGTTTCATTAAATATAGTAACTAGAAATATTATTGTCAAAAGAAAATCCTGTCCTTTTCTTTCTAATCAAATTTTATCTTAATAGTAAATTTATTAAGTTTTGCTAGACTAGGAGCCTTGAGACTAGCCGGAAATTAACTAGCTTCAAGATTCCAAATGGAATTCTGGATATGTTTTCCCTAAGTACAAATATGGTTTATCGCACAGTCTAGTATTCAAGAGACTTTGCCGAAGATTCTAAATAAATCACTTTCGTTAGCTTGCTTGTTTGTTTTGGGGTAGGGGTTGCAAAGATGAACTTTGGGTGGAGAGGCAGGTTTCTTCCACTAGACCTGGGTCCCAGGGAAAAGATTCAGCACCCACATGTTCTGCTCAGAGTAAGAATCATTCCTAGGTAGAAGAGCATGATTGATCACTATTTGCCAAACATTTATTACCTTCAAGTACAAGAATAACAAAATACAGAAGAAACTTGCAGTTTCATTGAAGAAATTGGAGATAATAAAAAAAAAACTTCTTGTAATAAAGAAGACATAAAATAATAAGGACAAAGAAAAGTAGACTAGGAATGATACAGGACAGGTGGGGCCAAGACCTGCCACCGGGACCTGCCGCCTTACTCCTGGCAGTGTTGTTGCAGTGGCAGCCAGCAGAGGAACCAGCAGACTGGAGGGTCGGCAGGGGGGTCATAGGAAGCTCCAACAGCTGGAGGGGCCAGACAATTGCTGGGGAGACACAGAACCTTGGTGTCTCCTTCCCTTTGCACTTCTGGCTGAAGGGGGAAAACCCCACCTATTCCAGGGCTGGTCAATTTCATGGTAAGTTTCCTAGGCCTGAATGAAAGGGATTGTAGCCCTTCATTAACTGAGTTCCCCCCTCTGCTGCTAAATGTAAGGCTGAAGGTAATTTTAGAGGACCAACACCCTAAATGTAACAATTGAATTATGGCTAGATAGCCACATGCTACTATATATACCCCTGAACAATTGAATTATGGCTAGATAACCACATGCTACTATATATACCCCGAGCAGAGCTCCCAGGGAGAAACAGACAGAGGGAGCAGAGACAGCTCTTTCCCCCAACTGGGTTCTCTCTGCCAGGAGCTTTGGCACTTTGTATTTTTTTTCCCTTTTCTGTAAATAAATCCTGATTTACCACTGATCTGTGGTCTGTGGATTCATTCTTCAATCACGAAGACCAAGAACCCTTGAAGACAAAAGTCTGGTATCAGAAAGAAAGCTCAAGGGAGAGGAAGAGGTAGGAGGAGCGTGGGAAAGGTCAGAGATTAACAGTTACAGTTATGAAATACTATGCAACCCTGACTGTGTGTCAAATACACTGCACAAATTCTATCCTCAAAGAAAAGGTGGAACTTGACAAACATCAAGTAACAGGTAGTGAGTTAATAAACTGAAGAGAGGAAAAGAAACTTAAAGACTTTTACGGGTTTTCTACACAAATATTTGATTTACATTTTGGGGGTTCAGATCACAAGCATGTATTTTAATAATACTAATAATGAATTCTCCTTATCACTCCATTCACTCCTATAAGCAAATTGACCATGTGAATGGAAGTGATGCACCAATTTAGTGGAAATGACTTAACTGCTTATTAAGGCAAACAGGACGCTAACTAATTCAAAATAATGCTTATTATTAAGATCACAAAATGAACTTCATCTTTTGAGTAACAAAGCAACAAAAAATGGAATTATTTTAGAATTTTTTTCTTTCTTCTAATGAAAAGAAAAAATGACATTAATTTACCCATCCCTTTAATTTATTAATTCAACTCCTAGTCGTAATAATTCATAGACTAAAAACGGAATAGATCATCTGGATGTTCAAGACTTAAAATTTTAGATACGCTTAACACTTTCAAGTACTTTAACAACATTTGATAGGGACAATGAACAGAAAGAAAACTTAATTTTTTTATTAAATGCACATAAATCTCAACTCTATTGAATTCTTAATTATATAATTAACAAACTAACCAAGCCCTTCATTTTCCTTCTTCCTACTTGATTCCCTATTTTGTAGAAAATAAAACCTTAAAACCTCATGAGATGCTTAAGTTTTTTTTTTTTTTTTGAGGCAGAGTCTCACTTTGTCATCCTCGGTGAAGTGCTGTGGCATCACAGCTCACAGCAACCTCCAACTCCTGAGCTTAGGCGATTCTCTTGCCTCAGCCTCCGAGTAGCTGGGACTACAGGTGCCTGCCACAACGCCTGGCTATTTTTTTGTTGCAGTTTGGCTAGGGCCGGGTTTGAACCCGCCACCCTCGAAATATGGGGCTTCCGCCCTGCTCACTGAGCCAGAGGCGCCGCCTGATGTTTAAGCTTTTTGATTTAAAGTTTTAAAACTACTAGGAATATTATTAGGATTTTAATCATTGTGGGACAAATTGCTTGGAAACTAATAATTATTAACCTAGACTTTCCCTGTTGCTATCAGAATAACATATTTTATATGTATCGGTATTATTTTCTGTTACAATTAATGGCAGTATCTGATATGAGTCATTTTCTTACTCTGCTACTGAAAGAAACCAATTTCTAGCCATCTTTTCGCCAATGAAACATGAATTTTCAGGAAGACAGGTAGGAAAAAAGTAGCCAGGGCAAATAGTTTAGAGGCTACTAAAATTAAAAATGAGAGGGCCATGCATGGTAGCTCACACCTGTAATCCCAGAGCTTTGGGAGGGTAAGGCAGAATAGTCCCTATAGCCCAGGAATATGAGGCTGCAATGGGTTATTTTCATTCCACTGCACTCCAGCCTGGGTGAAAAAGTAAGACCGTGCATCTAAAAAAAAGAAGAAGAATGTCAAAAATTGAGAAGTTTTTTTTAAAAAACCCCAAATGATACAACTTACAATTCCTTCCACTATTACCTTACCATTACAAACTATATATTCCTCAGGTTTCCTCCACTTGAGCTTTTACTGTATTGATAAAATGCGTCTACATTGAATAATAACTGCAGTATTTAATAAGAGCTCAGATAAGAACAGATCTCTTAGTGTCCATGAAGTAATGAAAGAAAAAATTCTTTGACTCAAAACTTGACTCTCTAAAGCACGATTACCACAATATTGCTAAAATGGACTCAGTTTATGAAACATGAGCAGCAATAATCTTTTACTATCAAAATTCTACTTTCCTTACAGCAACTTAATGAAATACAAGAAATGCTCTAAATGTAGTAAAATTTCAAATAAAACTTTAACAAAAAGTGGCACTTCATATACCAAAAATGTTTTTAAAAAGATATTTTATAAATCATAATAAAAAATAATATATATATATGACTTCTTGACAGAGGTCCCAACATTTCTAACATACTGCTAATAATGTAACAACAAACACTTATTTAGCAGTAATTATTACCCAATACTGAACTAAGGAACGTTCATGATTATTACCACCCCAGGGCAGTAAAATTATTATCTTCATTTTGCACTGATAACTAGAGATGAAATAATTGCACAGGGCCGCACAGCTTCTAAATGCTAGAGGGACCCAAACCCAGCAATAAGAGTTGGTTAAAAGTTGAAGCTCTCCCATCCAACAGGCTAAGGCGCCAGCCACGTACACCTGAGCTGGCAGGTTGGAATCCAGCCCGGGCCTGCCAAACAACAATGACGGCTGCAACCAAAAAATGGCCGGGCGTTGTGGCAGGCGCCTGTGGCCGGGCGTTGTAGCGGGCGCCTGTAGTCCAGCTACTTGGGAGGCAGAGGCAGGAGACT
>CAUYRH010126825.1:0-22860 GCA_963574655.1 Perodicticus potto
CCCTTGTAATATACTTGTTTGCCTATCCCCTATGTATTTTTTTAAACACATAAATGATCTTTAAAATGCAAGGCATTTCTCTTACACTAACCTAACTGAACTTCATTAGCTGCTTTCACTTTGGAATGTTTGTCAGTCTCCATGTTTTCTAAAAATAAATGTTTTTATAGATTTTTGGAAAAAAAAAGAAGGACTGAGGCTGATTTTTATGCCATAATGTGATATGCAAACCAAAAGGATATTCTTAAAAAGGATTAGAATAAGAATAAATGTTCTGATACTCAGAACTAAAGTAATTTTTGTGTAATTTTACAAGATAGGCCTAGGAAGTTTAGCAAGTAAGATAAAAATTTCTTAGTTCTCGGCTAGGCGCCTGTGGCTCAAGCGGCTAAGGCGCCAGCCACGTACACCTGAGCTGGTGGGTTCGAATCCAGCCTGGGCCCGCCAAACAACAATGACGGCTGCAACCAAAAAATGGCCTGGCGTTGTGGCAGGCACCTGTAGTCCTAGCGACTTGGGAGGCAGAGGCAGGAGACTAGCTTGAGCCCAGGAATTGGTTGCTGTGAGCTGTGATGCCACAGCACTCTATCCAGGGTGACAGCTTGAGGCTCTGTATAAAAAAAAAAAAAAAAATTTCTTAGTTCTCGGCTTGGCGCCTGTGGCTCAATGGGCTAAGGTGCCAGCCACGTACACCTGAGCTGGCGGGTTCGAATCCAGCCCGGGCCCACCAAACAACAATGACGGCTGCAACCAAAACATGGCCAGGCGTTGTGGCGGGCGCCTGTGGTCCCAGCTACTTGGGAGGCTGAGGCAGGAGACTCACTTGAGCCCAGGAATTGGAGGTTGCCGTGAGCTGTAATGCCACAGCACTCTACCCAGGGTGACAGCTTGAGGCTCTGTCTTAAAAAAAAAAGAAAAGAAAAAAAAATTTCTTAGTTCTCTGTGAACTAAAGGATTGGCTTGGCTTTAATTTAATCCCCCTGAGAGGTGTGACCACCAAATAAATTTCTGTTACTCCCTGATGAAGAGAGAAGAATTTGTAGGGAAGAGGGGCTGAGCCAGGCAGCTCTGCCTCCTGCACCTGCTGTCCGTCCTACACCCACAAGCCTGGTGAGGGTAACATGATGAGTGTGGCACTGGTTTTGATGGTCTGCAAGGCACTGGGCCCTGTGGGTGGCAGCCATCACCTTTGGTACTGGGGGACCGAGTCCCAGGAGAAAACCTAGGTGATGTTTTGTTTTTGCTTTTAAGGCAGAGTCTCACTCCACTGCCCTTGGTGGAGTGCCCTGGTGTCAGAGCTCACAGCAACCTCACTCTCTTGGCTCATGCAGTTCTCTGACCTCAGCCTCCCAAATAGCTGGGACTACGGGTGCCCACCACAATACCCAGCTATATTTTTGTTTTTAGAGACACTTGCTTAGGCTGGTCTCAAACTCCTGAGCTCAGGCAATCCACCCACCTCAGCCTCCTAGAGTACTGGGATTACAGGCATGAGCCCCTGCACCCAGCTCGAATGGTAGTTTTTGAGATCCCAAGACAGCATTGTGGAATCCATTCTTATGGTCCAGAGCTCATCTGTGTGTCCACTATGGAGTTTAAGGCCCTGAGACAGGACCAGGAGAAAACCTGGGTGGTGGCTTAAACTCCTGAGCTCAGGCAATCCACCCCCCTCAGCCTCCTAGAGTACTGGAGGAGTATACAGAGAGACAGTATTTTGTCTTTATCCAGAAAGACAGATGTGAGCCCCCTGTGCTGATGTTGTCAGACCCAGGGGTCTGTCTGCCTTTCATCTAAGCCAATTAATGGAGAAGTGGATGAGAGAATAATGATTTTATTTTTACTTCCTGAAAAGTCAGTGATTTAGAGAATAGCGAGGATATTTCCTAAAAGAGCTGTTCTGTTCTCTTTTGGGTTTTTGTTAATTGTGTATTTTCATAATAAAAAGTATTAGTAATATTATTATAATATATATTAAATAAATTCTTCCTTATAGGTTATAAGGTTGTATAAGGTTTTTCATCCTAAAGTGGTTATATGCTTAAAGTATTTTTACTTTGGATTAAATTTATACTCAATCTGTACTTCAGTCTGCAGTTGGGGTGGGAAGGGAACAGGCGGTAGATACTGGATTGGAGCATCAGAGGAGCCCTGAGAGGTATGCTGCTGCTCCACAGAGGCAGCGTTGGCTGGGTGCTCACAGCGGATTTGAGTTTTGGCAGAACACCATCTGATCTTTCTAGAACATAGGAGGTTTGTGAGTTGTTGTTACAAGGCTCTGTCCCCAGCCCCCCAGCCTCCCAGCCTCGTAGCCTCTCATCCTCCTGGGAGGCTGTTTCCAGTACTATGGTTTGGGGCTCTGGTCTTGTGACTTTTATTTACAGAAGATGTCCTTGCTCAAGAACGGACAATCCTAGATGGTGGCACACAGGCATCTGGACCCGCCAGGGCCTGTCCTGCAGCACCCTGTGAGTCATGGCTACTTAGGACAACGCAACTGCCATCACTGGGGGGCAGCCCCTACCCATCAGAGCACCGTGCCCACCTGGGATGGGGCGCCCCCATCCCCCCCCTTGGCTCATGAGCAGGTCCACAATGCAGGTGCCCTTTGGGAGAAAAAGAGATGACTTGACTTTGATTATTTGTCTTAATGCAACCGTATGTGACTGAACTTGAAGCTCACTGTAACAGATTTCAGCCTCAGATTGAGAAATTATGCCTGTGTAATTTTTGTTCTTAAAACCTAAATGAATAATTTTTTGTTAGATTGTTTGGACTCTTTTATACAAGAGACACTGATATTGATGGTTCATCTTATGCATGTAATGTGATACTTTTTTAAGATTTCCCCCCCAAAAGGCCAAATGCCAAAACATGATGTCAGAGTTGATTGGCATGTCCAAAGCCAGGTAATTTATAGTGTCTGTGTTTCTGTCAGTTCAAAGAACTGATTAGGTCTTTCTTTACAAATGATGAACAGGGCTAGTGTCTTGTGGGAATAAAATCAACTAAGATGAGCAACCTGTTTATGACAATGTTATCTTTTTGGTTCTTGGGAATGGCACCACTTACAGAATGTCTGCTTTGCTAAAATGCTCTCTTGAACACAGTCCTGGAATTCCTTTTCCTGTAAGATAATTAAGATTGTCTCTAACTCACAAAGACAGAGTTTAGTGAAAGTTAGAGAACCCAGGTTGGAAGGCCAGTTAGTGCACAGCCAGCTCTGTCATGGTCCTCCTGCCCCCTCTGGCTGGCAGACGAGGCTGGAGTCTGGTCCGGTGTGAGCAGTAAAGTCCTCCCTGACCTGGCCATGAGGCCCGACATGCAGAGCTCCTGGATTCAAGACAGGGTGGTTGTGTAACCTCCCCTCTCTGAGTGGTTAAGTCATATCTGCTATTTGCTTGTTCTCCTGCCTGTGTTGTCTCTGGGGTGTGTCATCTTTAAGGTGTGCCTGGTCCACAGGGAAACTGCGCACATAGGTCAGGGGCTGCTGAGCGACACCTCATGTCACAGCAGTACCTGAGCTGCTCGGGACCACTCTGGGGATGAATTTTATTGCTTATAACATGCAGTTATTTGATTTCACTCGTTATTTTCACATTTTTCTTTTCAAGCAAAAACCTTACAGAGAGCCCAATGCCTAATGCCACAGTGGTGGAGCTTGGAGGAAGGGGTGTATCTGTGGTTAACTCTGGAGGTTGGAGGACTTGGGCAGGGGACAGGCACAGGTCTCCGTGCTGTGATGTTGTCCCACCTGGTTAGTGCAGTATATTTTAATCAGTTTAGACTCTGACTCTATTTGGACACAAACCTGGGGATTGACTAAGACACTCAGGACTCACATGCTCACAGCTGTGGCTCATCACAGCAGGATACAGAGCAGGGTCAGGGAGGGAAAAGATGTGCCAGATGGAGTGTGCTTGGAGCCAGGCACAGGCTCACACAGGACACGCAAACTGTTTTTGCCCAGAGAAGAGAAACCAGGTGGATGCTCATGCCCAAGGCTGTCCTGGGGCTGGGCACAGGCAGAGGCATACACCACTGGTGTGACTGACACGGCTTCTGAAACTATAGAACCCCCAGAAGGAAGGAGGCTCTGACCAGGCTTGTACAGCATGGTCTGGTGTCCCAGCTATAGAAAATAAAACCTATCAATTGGTAACACAGGGAACATTCCAAGAACTAGTTCCCTGCAGTTACAGATAGGCCCTCCTGAAGATACATGAGAGTTGAGCAGCCAGGCATGCTGTGTTCTTTCCGGCAGGATACCCCCTTGGAATCCTGGTGTTGTGCTGTGGTTCTCAGTGTCTGTACAGGACATACGCCGCATGGTCACAAAAGGAAAGAAGAGTTACCTAAATAGAGATAAGGTTGCTACCCTTTGCTCAAAGTAGTGAAATGCTGGTAACAGCAACCCCTTAAACATTACATAGCAATCAAAATAGAATACTCAAAAAAATATGTCCCAAGCAAGGTGGCTCATGCCTCTAATCCTAACACTCCGGGAGGCCAAAGTGGGTGTAATGCCTGAACTCAGGAGTTTGAGCTCAGCCTGAGCAAGAGCAAGACCATGTCCCTAAAAATAGCTGAGGCTCGGCGCCTGTGGCTCAACGGGCTAAGGCGCCAGCCACGTACACCTGAGCTGGCGGGTTCGAATCCAGCCCAGGCCCGCCAAACAACAATGACGTCTGCAACCAAGAAATGGCCGGGCGTTGTGGCAGGCGCCTGTAGTCCCAGCTACTTGGGAGACAGAGGCAGGAGATTCGCTTGAGCCCAGGAATTGGAGGTTGCTGTGAGCTGTGGATGCCACGGCACTCTATCCGGGGTGACAGCTTGAGGCTCTGTCTCAAAAAAAATAAAATAAAATAAAAATAGCTGAGCGTTGTGGTGGGCTCCTGTAGTCCCAGCTACTCAGGAGGCTGAAGCAAGAGGATCACTCGAGTCCAAGAATTTGAGGCTGCTGTAAGCTATGATGTGACGGTACTCTACAGAGGGCGATGGAACAAAACAAAAAAAGTTTACATGATTCCCCAGGAAGGCAAAAAGAATGTAATGGAGGAATTATAAAACAAGAAGCGGAAAACAAAGAGACTAGTAGGTTTAAGCCCTAACATATCAATAATTACATTATGTGTAAACGTATTCCACATAAATGGGCATAAATACAGTTGAATGTCAGAGATTGGCAGAATGGATTTTTAAGAAAACAAGATTCAACTATATGGCATAAGAAACTCACTTCCTATTAATAATAGAGATAGGACAAAAGTGCAAAAGCGGGAAAAGATAGAGCATGCTGGTCAGTAGAAAGCCAGAGGAGATACCTAAATATAAAGTACACATCAGAGGAAAAACATTACCACGGACATCACATGATGATTAAAGTTTCAAACCACTAGAGAAACATGGCAACCCTAAATGTTTATGCACCAACAACAGAGCTTCTATCCTAGAAGCAAAACCTGGTAGAAGTGAAAGGAAGAGTGAGCAAATACTTCTATAGCTCGTGTTGGGGACTTTAGTCTTCTCTGTCAGTGAGCAATAGAACAAGTAGACACGGATCAGCAACAGCAGTGAACTGAACATCATCAGCCAGCAGGATCTACGTGAGGTGTGGAGAACGTCCCACTCACAAGAGCAGGGTGCACACTCTGTTCACCACAGCGGACCACATCCTGTGCCATAAAATAAACCTCAACAAAGTCAAAAGAATTGAAGTCACAGATGAACAGAGGGCATTCTCTGACCACAATGAACCCACACTAGAAATCGGTAATGAAAAGGTAACAAAAAAATCTCATTCAGATGTTGGCATACTTTGCAAGGAAATGTGAAAACACATTGATCTGAATAAAATGCAAATATATAGCGTATAACAGTTGGTGGGCACAGGGGATTGTCTGTACATATCCCCAGGGAGCTTAGGGGTGGTCCTCCTGTAGGAACAACCTGACCACCTTTCTTCACTCTCCCAGCTTGGAGTGCCCTGCGACTCCGGGAGAAGATGGCTGCCCCTGCCTGGTTTCTGCCTTGTTGGAGTCTGTTTTGGGCATCCCCCCAGGGGCGGGGTTAGACTTGAAGATGCATTCATTTCTCATTCCAGACCTCCGGACAGCTTCTATCCAATTGACAGTTCAACAAACAGTTGAAACACCCAATGATTTTGTTTTCTTTTTCTGTTTTACCAAGTTTGGTTTTCCTAACGGGTTGAACAGGACACTAATCCCAGTAGGGGCAGTGTGTTTTACAAGTAAATTCATGGATCTCTGCACCGGGTGGGGTGCCTGTGTGCGCTGCGTGATCCCCACCTGCCCTGCGTGATCCCCACCTCACTCTGTGATTCCTACCTGCGCACACCCATACTGACCTGCTGACCTACCCCTGTCCGCAGGCTTTGAACCTCGCCTACTCGAGCATCTATGGCAGCTACCGGAACTTCGTGGGGCCTCCGCACTTCCAAGTCATCTGCAGGCTGCTCGGCTATCAGGGCATCGCTGTGGTCATGGAAGAGCTGCTGAAGGTCGTCAAGAGCCTGGTGAGCTTCCCCCCAACGGACACACTTCTCTCTGTGTCCCGGACTGGGGTTCCCAGCGAGCGGGCACATGCAGTGAGAGACCTCCCCTGCCTTGCCAAACTCAAGAGAATGGGTTTGTGTTGCTTTAACTGATTCGTAGGAGGGGTTTTAATCATGAAAATACTACTTTCCAAATAGAGAGTATAGTTGGCCCTACAGATCTGCAGGTTCTGATCTGTAGATGGTGCTTGATTAAGAAATAACTAAAACAGCACCTATACCAACTATTGACACAGCACCTACTTATATCAGGTGTTATTAAGTAATCTAGAGCTGATTTCTAGGGTATGGGGATGTGCGCAGGCTGTTTGGAGACACTCTGCCACTTTATACCAGGCTTTGGTTCCCACAGAAGGTCCCTGCTCCTGCACCTGGTAAAGGGCCACCAGTGTTGCCCAGGACTTACAGGAAATAGCACTCTGGAGAGGGAGACAGGGCCCAGCTGCCTCTGCTGCTTTGTGTTGCAATTGGTGCATGTCTGGGAAAAGGCATTTCTTTAAAGACTCCATTTTCCACTTGTGAAACACCAGTTTTCGTAAAACATGTATTTCAAAGAAATGTTTGTGTTGGGAGAGTAGAGTAGAGAGTGTTGGCCACAAGAAGCTGTAAGCGCAAGGAGGCTGCTGGTGTTTCTGGGGCCAGGGACTACAGGGATGGTGCAGTGTCGGGGGGTGGCAGGCTCCTCCTGTGCCATCTCCCTGCACAGGCACCTGTCACTCAGGCGCAAGCCTGGGATTCAGATGGCAGATCCAGGTCAGAATTGTGCAGTGCCGCCATTTGCCTGGAAGCCTTAGAGTCTCCAAGCCCTTTAGGAGGGAAAGATAAAGAGAACGATGTCATGTGTAGGCTATGAAGGATGTAGTTTTTTATTTGTAATATCTGGCATTTATTGAGAAAGCACTTTCTAAAATCTTTTTTTTTTTTTTTTTTTTTTTTTTGCAGTTTTTGGCCGGGGTTGGGTTTGAACCCGCCACCTCTGGCCTATGGGGCCCGTGCCCTATTCCTTTGAGCCACAGGCGCCACCCTGTAAAATCTTTATTCTTTTTTTATTATCTTAATAACCTTTCTGTAACTGATACCATTTCTTTGAGCTTCTTTATTGCCAAGTACAGATTTTCTAGTCTTTCCCATGCTTTATACATGAGCCAGGGGAAAACTTGAAACTGCGTTTATGGCCACCTGAGTATGGCAGCCTGTCAGGACATCATAGGGTCCTGATCCTAATGCAAAGTAGAGCCTAATGGAATTCTAAGAAATTGACAGATCCATGGCCATATAGGTCAGGATGAAAAAGATTAATTAAACTATAGAAGAGCTGGGTCCTTTGAGACAGCCATGACCCAAGACCCAGCCAAGCCTGACAAGGACCCCCTAGAGTAGGGTTACTGGCACCCCAATGGTGGTGACATGGGCCAGTCTAGATGCCAGACCCAGTCCATTGTGAGAACTTCAGTGCTTCAAGGTAATGATGTGCCACATGGAACACAGCAGCTGGAGCTCTCCCCTTTCTTCTGTCATTCCTTGCCTCTGAAAAGCAGAATTGTGGTTAGAATGTGAATTTAGTCATGTGGAGACCCCTGGTGAAGGCACCCCCCTCCTTCCATGCCCAGCCAGCACGAGTCTGTAGCCCTGGTCCTTGTCCTTCTACTGAGGACTCATTTTCAGGGTGCGCGTCAACTATAGCCTACCGGGAGGGCAGAGGCCAGTGGCTGATGTAGCCTGTCTCCTGCAGCTGCAGGGCACCATCCTGCAGTACGTGAAGACGCTAATGGAGGTGATGCCCAAGATCTGCCGCCTGCCCCGGCATGAGTATGGCTCTCCTGGTAAGTGTAGGACCCTGGGCTGGGTACAGTAGGGCGTCTGTCCCCTCAGCACAGATGGAGTGCATGGTCGCTTCCCTAGAGGAGGAAAAGCCCAGTCTTTAGAGCAAGTGAAGGAGGGCAGGCCAGAGATTACTGAAAATGTTAGAGTCACCTTCTCCACATGAGGGCAGGGGAGGGGTGCCCAGACCAGAGCCTAATTGCTCATGTAGAACAAACAAATCTTACAGCCAGGAAGCAAGTATGTGGGCAGGTGTGTTGGGTCACCTTTTGCAGGTGAGGAAACTGAGGTCAGGTGTTGAGAAGTGCAGGACTCTGGACACTGCCCTCCCCTGGCCCCCTGCTGAAGAATCACCCTTCAGGGGAGGGTGGGGAGCTCCACTGCTAGGTCCTCTTGGGCTTGGGGCTGACCCTCAGAGACAGACCACAGAAGGTCTTTTCCCCTGCCCCTCTGGACAGCCCCATCTGTCTGTCTGCCATACTTACCCTCTGACTCAAGCCTGTCCTGCTTAAAGGCTGGGGGCCCTAGGGCAGATGTGCCCTTCAGGGGCCTTGTCTGTGTGGCTTACAGAAGGCTGATTTAGGCTATCCAAACAGGTTTCTTTAGCTAGGTGTGGTGGCTCCCACCTGTAATCCCAGCACTCTGGGAGGCTGAGGCAGGTGGATAGCTTGAGTTCAGGAGTTGGAGACCAGCCTGAGCAAGACTGAGACCCTGTCTCTACTGAAAATAGAAAAACTAGCCAGACTTTGTGGCGGGTGCCTGTAGTCCCAGCCCAAGATTTTAAGTTTGCTATGAGCTATGATGATGCCACGGCACTCTACCCACAGCACAAAGCGAGACTCTGACTCAGAACAAAAGAAAGGAAAACAAAACAACAAATAGATAGCTCTAATGGTCTCAAGCTGTTTTGCTTGAGTACCTTTGTCAGGGTACCTTTGTGTGGGTACCTTTGTCACATTTAACAAAACTGCCTTTTGTCTCTTAACCTCAATATTTTCTCGAAAGTTGGACAGTTGAGCACTAGCTTTGTCTTGACCCCATACATGGGTGACCAATCAAAGACCATCCTGATGGGCAGTCTGTCAGGGTGGCCAAGCTCCCAGACACTGCCCGGTGCCTGGATTGCTGCTGGTATTTGAGGGGATGGTAATGTGTCCCCTTGGGCTTCCATGAAGAGAAATAACCATCAATGTGCTTTAGAGAATCTAATCTTAATTTATTATCAGAAGGCAGACGAGGAATGTTGGAATGATACAACTAATGCTATGTCCTGACTAGAGATGGAAATTTTTAGGCCAAATCCAGCATAGGTCCGAGCCCAGATAGTGGTGACTGGGCACCCTACTGAGAAGAGAAGATAGTGAGGGTGGAAGAGCCAGGTGTGGGCTATGGAGAGGAAGGCCAAGCATGTGGGGCCCTGAGGAACAGGTGGCCGGCTGGTCCTGTTGGGGTGAGGGGTTTCAGATCTTTCACTCTCTAGCTTTGTTGTTCTTGGTATTATCAGCTGTTCTGGGTCCTCTGCGTGACTACATTTCAGAGTGGAGTCAGCCTGTCAGTTTTTGATCAAGTCAGGGAATACCGGCTTTCTGGTGTTTAGGCCTTGTGCCTTTCCATGCCCTGGGACATCGTCCAGGACATGGATGAGATGGACACCTGTCTCACCTGTCACTGAGGAAGTGTGCAGGTCTCCCCAGGGATTGTGATGTTAGCTGCAGGGTTCATAGACACGCACCTCTTACCAGATCAGGTTCTTTCCCTTCTGTGCCTGAGAAGATACTGAATTATAGCCGATTTGCCTTGTTTGCCTCCATTGAGGATGATGATGTGGTCTCTCCCACTTGTTCTTGTGACATGGTGACATTCCATAGCCTCCTCTAAGACAGGCTGACCAGGGAAGAGGCTCAGACTGCAAGGTGTGTGGCAGGCACACTCACGTGGCAAACAAAGCTGACATTGGGGGAAGGACATTATGGCCATAACCAGGCATGGTGGCAGAGTTGAAGAGCAGGTGTTCCCAGTGGTGGCCCCGGGCTGCTGAGACTCCGCTCCTCCAACCTCCGCCAACCCTGCCCCTGGCCATGTCACATAGGCATCCTGGAGTTCTTCCACCACCAGCTGAAGGACATTGTGGAGTATGCAGAACTGAAGACTGTGTGCTTCCAGAATCTGCGTGAGGTGGGCAACGCGGTGCTGTTCTGCCTGCTGATTGAGCAGAGCCTGGTAAGTGCCCACCAACTGTCCTGGCTGCCCAGGGGAAGGTTTTCTGTGCTGAATTCTCAGTGGGGAGGGGCAGTGTTGTAGAGCTATGTTCTGTTCTATGGATACTTTAATTTGAGTTTGTTCCTTACAATTGAAAAAGAAAAGTATAATAGAATTCCTTGTTTCAAGAATATTTTCCTATGTGAATGAACTTGAAAATGTTCTATGACCTAATAATTTGTGACATCTAAGCTAACATTTGACCTACGCACACTCTGCGTTACCTGAGACTGTTGAGCAAGGGAAGTGTGGTTCCTTTGACTGAGGAACTGATGGTTAAATTTTACTGAATTTTTTAACTGATTTAAATTTAAACACCTACATGTGCCCTGTGGCTGCTTGGCTGCTGTGGTGGGCAGTGTAATAAACGGACACCTAGAAGACTGCTGCACTCAGGAAGCAGCACAGTAGGCCTCGAATTCTTTTTTTTTTTTGAGACTTTGTTGCCCTAGGTATAGTGCCGTGGAGTCATAGCTCACAACAACCTCAAACTCTTGGGTTCAAGTGATTCCTTAGCCTCAGCCTCCCAAGTAGCTGGGACTATAGGCGCCCATCAGAATGCCCTGCTGTTTTTAGAGACAGGGTCTTGCTCTTGCTCAGGCTGGTCTTGAACCTGAGAACTCAGTCAATCCATCCACCTTGGCCTCCCAGAGTGCTAGGATTACAGGTGTGAACCACCACACCCGCCCCAGACATGGAACTCTTGACTAATTGCCTCCCAGTGATGGTACTGGGCTGCACATCATGACAGTGGATGATATCCCTAACCTGTACAGTCTATAATGTTAATGTTTCTTCTACTTTCCTTCCTGATAATCTCAGAACCTTAGAAACCTTTAATTTATTTATTTACCTTTTATCTGTTAAACCTACCTATTTATTTGCTACAAATCTGCAATGTTACTGCAGTCCAGTTTATTGTTAGAACTACAGTTCCTTGTAGTTGTGGTATTATGTAATATTGTACATTTTAAAATTTCATGTATGGATATTTAAGTCCATGAGCCATTTTTTTTTTTTTTTTTTTTGCAACAGAGCCTCAAGCTGTCACCCTGGACAGAGTGCCGTGGCATCATAGCTCACAGCAACCTCCAGTTCCTGAGCTCAAGCGAGTCTCCTGCCTCTGCCTCCCAAGTAGCTGGGACTACAGGCGCCCACCACAACGCCCGGCCATTTTTTGGTTGCAGCCGTCATTGTTGTTTGGCAGGTCCAGGCTGGATTCGAACCCGCCAGCTACCCGCCAGCTCAGGTGTACGTGGCTTGTGCCTTAGCCCGTTGAGCCACAGGTGCCGAGCCACCCCTCACGCTTTTTGAGAACTAAAACCTGCCTCCCTTCCTCAAGCTAGTGAGCAGGCTCAAGAGCAGAAGGTGAGTGTCCTTTATTCTTTGTTCCACAGAAGGTGGCTCAACATCTGGGCAGAAGTCCCAGAAGCTAAAACCATTCCCTTTAAAAAGCTCTGTATTTCTGCTTATAAATAGGAAAATGGTACTTTAAGATGAGAATCTGACATTGTCCTCATTTGCCAGAAAATTAATAAACCTCCCTTCCCTTCTCCTCAAACCACTTGTCATTCTGATGCAGCCTTGGGGACAAATGCCAAGCTCTGGGAACACATATGTTTTTATATGTAGGTTGTTCATGTATCTTTTAATTCTCTCTCTTCCCCACTTGATGTAAGTTACATGAAAGCAGAGGCCTGTCTGTCTTTTCTATTACTGTCTTTACAGGGCTATAACAATGCCTGGCACATAGTAGGTGGCTATAAACTTTTCTCAAAAAGAAGGGTAAAAGGAAGAAATGAAAGAAGGGAGGGAAGGGGAAGAAGAAAAGAAAATGGACTTCCTCCTGATCCCTTTCCCCCAACCCCAGAAGGCTGCCTGCACAGGGATGAACTCAGTGAGAAAGCTCCCCTGCTTTAGCTGCCGCCTTCCACCTCAGGTACCCAGGGATGTGGCTCCACCTCCTGGTCCCAGCCCTGCTCATTAACCCTTGAGCCTGCCTGTCCTGACTCTCACCACTGCTCCATCCATCTTGCCTGTTATTTTGGCTCTGTAGGTAACCGTGGTACTGTTGTTTGTCTAAGACTCAGTGGTTCTCAACCTGTGGGTCGTGACCCCTTTGGGGGTCGAACAACCCTTTCACAGTAGTCACCTAAATACATCCTGCATATCAGATATTTACATTACTATTCATAACAGTAGCAAAATTACAGTTATGGGGTAGGGCCTGTGGTTCGGTGGGTAGGGCACCAGCCCCCTATACCGAGGGTGGCAGGTTCAAACCCGGCCCTGGCCAAACTGCAACAAAAAAGTATCTGGGCATTGTGGTGGGCTCCTGTGGTCCCAGCTACTCGGGAGGATGAAGCAAGAGAATCACCTAAGCCCAGGAGTTGGAGGTTGCTGTGAGCTGTGATGCAATGGCACTCTACCGAGGGCGATAAAGTGAGACTCTGTCTATACAAAAAAAAAAAAAATTTTTTTTAAATTACAGTTCTGAAGTAGCAACGAAAATAATTTTATGGTTGGGGGTCACCACAACATAAGGAACTGTATTAACGGGTCGCGGCATTAGGAAGGTTGAGAACCATTGGTCTAAGTCTTGTTTTCCCAGGCCTCCAGGTCTTGTTTCCCGTGACCTCCACCCCCCTGAGATACCCACCAGGACCTCGCCCAGCCCAGACCTTGCCCCAGCAGTTCAGCTGAGCCAATTCCTGTAGTACAAGGAACAAAAGACATCCCCTGACCCTCCCAACCACTGGCCTGAGGCAGAGATGTAGGTTTTAGTTCTCCAAAAAGAAGGAGGATGTTTTAAAGAGGCAGAAAACATTTTTACCATTTTTTTTTTGGTCAAGCCATTTTCTTACATATTCCCCACTCTCAATTTTATGCTTCCATACCTATGGGAGAAGGGGCGGCTACTCTGTGACATGCGCACACACGTACATGTGCTTGTGTACACCCAGGACAGAGTCTGATTTCATGTGTTATGAAACACAGGTGCTACGTTACAAGACAACAAGTGGTGGGGGAAAAAAAGCAGAAGGGGGGGCAGGCCCTTGCTGAGGGTGCTAGGGAAGGTTCTGAGGAGGGAGAGGCAGGTGCAGGCCAGGGGACGCTGAGGGAGGTAATTCCAGGGAGGGTGAGGAGGGGCAAAGGCCTGCAGCATCTCCATTCTGCTCCGCCCCATCAGAGGAGGAATCCGCTGAGTGTGCAGAGATAAGCCAGCAGGAATGTAAACAGGTCATTAGAGAGAGCAGAGGTTGAAGAAGTGAGGTGTACAGAGGGACCCCACTGTGGCCCCTGGCATGTCTAAGAAGCATCCATATGCCCACAGCTATGGTTGGGCCTGACCATGTCCACCACGTGCCAGAGAGTCTGGACATCAGGCCACAGTCAGAAGGGAACAGCTCAGGGAGTCTGCCCTGGAGCTGCTGGCACAGCGGAGCACAAGCACCCGGAGCCCCCATTGCACTCCCCTGGCCAGCTCTCCCCTCTAGAAAGGAAATCAGGAAGAGATTTGTGTCCCAGACATGTCCTTAGTCTCTGCCTCCCCACTTCTCTCATGAGTCAGTCAGTCAACAAACATTGGAGACCTGCTATGTGAGTGTTAGGGGTAATGAGGAGAGCAAGAAAAACTCAGGCCTTCTATGACAGGGGAACAAGGAAATGAGGGCGACCATATCCTTGGAGGGGGGAGGGGAGGAGCTACTGATAATGACAGCTGTCTGATCACCTCCACAAACATAAACTGCAGGTCTGGGACCGCTGCCCTTTGTTCAAAGCCTATGACAGCCTCCATGTTTTCATCTTGGCAGCTGAGCTTTTCCAGCTCTGGCTGTGCACCCTGTGGCTCTCAGCTCCTCATCTCAGGAGCTGGTGGGGACGTGGTAGCTGCTCTGAGCCGTAAGTGCAGGGTGACTCAGCCATGGCCTGGAGGATGTCCTGCCTGGGGACATTGAGCCTGGTGACCCTTCCAAGGTCACAAGACATAAGCACAATTGTCCTGAGCCAGAGGTTTCACCTAACCCTGCTCTTCCCCCTCCCCAACTGCATCCTGTATGTGCCTCTTGAACTTGGCCCTGGCCCCAGCCCCCTGCCTTGAGTGAGCCTATCAAGTCAGCTGGTCCTCATTGAGAGCAGCTTAGATTTGAAGGGCACCTTGACCTTAGCCCAGAAGCTCCCTTGCCCAAGAAGCCACAGTCTTTAATCCTTTCCTGTCAGGGAACCTGACTGACCCTAAGAGGTGGCCTGGACCCAGGGAGAATCACCCCCCGGCAGGTCCCCCACTCCAAGCTGACTGCAGTCTGTGGTCCTGTCACCCTCTGTGGGGCAGCAGTGCTTCCTGCTCTTCCAGGGACTCAGGGGCCACTTCCAGAGCAGGAGCCAGGACCTCCTACTCTTCTTAGAACAGTGACAGGTAGCTCAGGTATTCTAGATGAGATTGGTTTAAGGCCTAGACTCAAAGCTCTAGGGCCCAAAAATGCTTCCCAAGAGCAGGTCCTTAGGTTCCAGGGCCTAACCCTGTTGAAAGGCAAGGATGATACTTTGGAGGCTTTACTAAGTCATTATCCATCCCAACTCTGGGGATGCCCTTCATAGCATGGGCATGTCAGGTCCAGACAGATAGGACTTTGAGTGCTCTCATCTGTCTTAAGGACTTTTTCTCCCCTTCCATAGGTCCCTCCTTATCTGATCAACCCAAGCACTCTAGGGCTCATTTTGGCCCAGGGCTTGGTCCTATCTCATGTCATCATGGGGTCCAGGCCCAGCTACATCTCCTTGCCTGGGCGGCTGCACAACAGCAAATACAATTGTCGCATGCCAGTTACCACAGGCTCCCAAGCTCTTCAGTGGCCAGTGCTCTGCTGACTGCCCCAGCACCACCCCCACAGTGTCCAGGCAGCCAGGTCACCACCAGCTACAGGTGGCACAGATTCCTCCGTGGGCGGCCCGTCCTCTCCTCTCCTCTCCTGGCAGCTGAATGTCAAACAGAGGGGTCTCTCCTAGAAACTTCTTCCTCCTCCTATGCACATCTACCAACCTGCCCTCCCTGCTCCCAAGGGGGTAGACATGCAGTCAGCCTAACTACAGAAGTGCCCTGCCACCTTGCCTGACTCTTGCCTGACACCTTCATGAAAGTCCCTCTCAATAGGAGCTTCTGAAAACAGAGCAAACAACTCTACATGAATTAAAACACAAAATGTCATTTTTCTCCCTACGAACACCTCCCTGACCCATCATAGGTCCAGTGAATGCATTTATTTGTTTATTTATTTATTTAGAATCTCACTGTGTCACCCTGGGTGGAGTGCAGTGGCATCCTAGCTCACAGCAACATCAAACTCAAGGACCTGTCACAAGGCCCAGCTAGTTTTTCTATTTTTAGTAGAGATGAGGGTCTTGCTTTTTGCTCAAGCTGGTCTTGAACTTCTGAGGTCAGGTAATTCACCTGCGTCAGCCTCCCAGAGTGAGCCATCCCACTCAGCCATGAATGTGTTTATTGAAAGGTGCTCAGGAAGGGCCTGGGGTCCAGGCAGGGCATAGGCCTGTAGCCCTGCTGCTCAGGGCTGGCAGCAGAGCTACAGGCCCCCCAGGCCCTCAGCCTTCAGAGGACCTTGCCAGGCCCTGGACTTCTGGAGCCAAAGGGCAGACCCCCAAGATGAATTTCCCTCCTAAGCCCTGCTCCCCTTATTTAAAAGCCAGCAGGAGGGGGCCTCTCCCCAGCCTGGGGAGGCTGGCCTGACCTCCAGCTTTCAGGCCCCACTGCTTCTCCCATGACAGCTGTCCCTCCCTCTCTTCCCTTCTCTGTGGGTCCCCCTGTTTCTGCCCCTGGCACCCTGCAGGCTTTGTTTTGTTCCTGTCTGTCTCTCTCTGCCTCTGTTTCCACAGTCTTTTTCCTTTCCCTCTATCTCTGTCCTCTGGTCTGACCTGAAGCTCCCTGGGCTTCCCAGAGGCAGATGACAATCTCCAGCTCTTCAGCGTGTGGGTGATTGTGTCCAGTTTCCTAGCCCTTCCCTGGGAACAGTTGAGACAATACACACAGCAGAGTAAGTTACAGGCAGGTGCTGGGCCAGCATGGTGGGGCTTTAGGGCCTGATAGGCTCCAAACTGGGCCCAGGTGGGGTCGGAAAGGGGTCCCTGGCACCCAGCTGGAGACCCAGAAGTAGGAGAGAGCTAGCAGTGCCCAGCCTGACAAACCGAGCCTGGCAGACCCTGTTGAGCCACACTGGCATGGATGGCTGAGGCCAGTAGAGGCCTGGGTGCCCATAGTCCCTACCTTCTGCAAAGGAGAGGGCTAGATTTGGTGGTTCTCACTCAGGCTTTCTGTAAACTTGCCCTTCACGTGAACAGTCAGGGCTAGGCCAGAGTAGACAGAGGCCTTGAGTAAAAGGAGTAGACAGTGGGTGGCTCACAGGAGAGTGGGGCACTCGTCTTTCAGTGCATTTGAACCCCACCTCTTGTGTGACCTTGGTCAACTTACCTCTCCGTGCCTCAGTTTCCTTATCTGTGAAATAGGAATCAAGTGGTATCTAACTCCTAGGGTTCCAAGGAAATTTAATTTAGTTAAAATGCAGTTGAACCTCCATGGTTGCCCACCTCCCTACACGGACCACCTCCTTCAGTTGACCTAATTTTCATAGACTGGACATGCACCACATGTGCTATCAGCACAGGAGGCCTAGTCCTTTATGTTGACCACCTCCATATGGTGACCACTTTGTTGTGGTCCCTTGGGTAGTCAACTTACAGAGGGTCATCCCCAGTGCCCACGCAGCACCAGTTAACAGAGGGACAGTTAATGGTCAGGAAATGTCAGGAGGTACCAAAGAACTACGGGCTTGACTTCAAAAAGGGACCTGCGCTCCAGAGCTGCCTTCTAGGCTCCTGGGTGGTGTTCCAATCCTCTGTGAGAAGCTCCCCCAGTAGCTAGAGTGCCACACTCAGGGAGTGGTGATTGAGATGGAAAACTTGGTGAGCCTGGGGGCCTCCTGGAAATTTCTCTGGCAGGGATGCCTACTCCAGAACCATCCCGAGAGGCAGGGCAGCAAGAGAAAAGAGTCACAGGGGGGAGTGAGAGGAGTGCCGGGTACAACACCCCACCCCTACAGCAGAGAAACTGCACCGTCCAGGCTGAACACTGGGCATCTTCATCTCACCACCCCCCACCCTCACCCCCTGACCTGCTTCTGGCAGGTTCCCCTCTGAATAAAAGGCATCTGGTCACCCCCTGACTCCTCCTCTGGCCAGTCCCTGAGTCAGCTGCAGCCCTCAGTCCTGGGGACACCTCCTCCTCACTGGCTCTGGGCCTTCTGAGTTTGCCAATCACTCTTTTTCTGTGGTCAGAGCCATCAGAGAGGTCACTGGGAGAGGTTGTGGCTCTCCCCAGCCACAGACCTGCCGCCCTCTGGACGCTCCACCTTTTCTGTGCTTTCCCAGCCTCTCACATCACTCCCAGTTCACATCCCAGTGCTGACCAGTCATCACATCTTTTTGTTCCCTCTGCTTGAAATGCGAGTCTCTGAACCACTGGCCTGTTCAGCCCCAAGCCCCGCTTCCAGGGCTCAACCTAAGGGGCACTCCCCCCGGGCCTGCCCCGCACCTCCCCTGGCGCTTCTTTGAGAATTGCTCGTCTGGGAGCTGTTGTGGAGACAGGACTAGGCCACTGCCAGTCACTGTGCTGTCATCAGTCTTCCGGGGTCTCAGCAGAAACCTGTGCAGGAAAGAAGGGATGAGGAAAAGGAAGGGAGTATTGCTAATGAAGACCAGGCCAGATGAGGCAATCGGGAAAGGACAGCTGTGAGTCAAAGATTACTCACATGTTCCTGGCCTGAGAGGAGAGATGGGTTGTCCCTGTCCACCGCCCCAGCATCCTGAGCCTGGAATGAAAACTGCAGCCCCCTCCCGCTGCCTCCTGGGAGCCAGGGGCCTATCGACCCTCAGGCAGAGTGGACTGGAGACAGTTTAACAACGCTCAGTTGCTAGGCAGCACTGTCCCTTGCCGTGTCAACATTTTTATTTATCTTTTTATTGTGATAAAATATAAAATCTGCAATCTCAACTACTATTGAGCATATAGTGCAGTGTGTTAAATACTCATCATCCCGTGCACCTCTAGGCACCCTCCATCTCCAAGACTAGACGCTCTTCCCAGGAAACAGACACTGCCCAAATTACACAGTAACTTCCCATTCTCCGCCCCCCACCAGCATGGCAACAATCCCCCCACATACCCCCCACCCAGGCTCATTTGAGATTTCTGATGAGCATGTCAACCATTTTTAGAAAACAGTGTCTTGCTTAGGAAGTCTGCACTTGACCTAAAGCAGGGAGAAGAGCTTACAGGAGACATCAAGGTGAAAATGGGATTGCTCAAAAAGACGAGATGGCTGAGGCAGTCAAAAGCGAAGATTGAACTTGATACTTGGCATTTAGAGGGAGAAGTCAGACGCACATAAACAAGCTGACAGTTTTTCACATCTGAGCATTTTTTATCAACTCCCAGTTTCGTTATGAGCCACAAGGGGCGAGGAGGCTGCCAAAAGAACCGTGGCTCGCTCTCCTCTCTCACTGCGCCAAGAGAAAGAATCGCACTGGCTCAGGGTTCCTCAGCCCTGGTCAGAGCAGTGCTGCGGCTTTCCTCCAACACGGACAGCACAGTTTAAGAGGAATATGGAAATATGCGGCCCATTCACAAGAGAATGCCAGGGGCATGAGACCCCACAGGACACTCCGTAACAGTCACTGCAAGCGATGTCTCCCCTGGAGAAAAGAAACACGCTGAGACTTGGTTTCCTCCACTCTTATTGGAGGGTGGTGTCAAAGAGAGAAAAGATTCATGTTTCTCTAGAGAGCAGAGTGGAGAAACAACAGCATAAACAGACGGCAGGCACAATGTAGTGTAAGAAAGCAGTTTCTAACAACTACAGCAGCTCAGCCCACAGAGGTCCTAGAAAATGTTTAGGCTGGTGCCGTGGCTCACGCCCGTAATCCTAACACTCTGGGAGGCCGAGGCAGGTGGATTGCTTGAGCTCAAGAGTTGAAGACCAGCTTGAGCCAGAGCAAGACCAGGTCCCTAATAAAAATAGAAAAACAGAGGAAAGAGAATCGCTTGACCCTAAGGATCAAGGGAGGTTGCTGTGAGCTGTGACGCCACAGCACTCTACCCAGGGCGACACAGCGAGACTCAATCTCAAAAAAAAAAAAAAAAAAAAGGTTTAAATGGAGGTATGATGATGTCAAGATATAGTAGACATCACTGCCAAGAGAGTAGTGGTTCCCAACGTTTTTCTCCTTCCAAGCATTCCATTGTTAAGGAATCTCATGTTTTGAAATGTTGTATCTATTAAATAAATTGCACTTATTCAAAGCAAAATTATCCCATTTTAGTAACCTATTTATGAGTACTATCAATTATCTGGTGCTTAGCTGGGCTTGAGGTCCACTGAATAGAAGTGACTCAGCCTTGGGGGTCTAAAAGAGCCTCTAAGCTAAAAAAAAAAAAAAGGCTCAGCCCCTGGCCCTGAACCTCCTGGCCAAGTTCAAACATGGCCCAGAGCAGCTAAACAACAATGACAATTCCAACAAAAAATAGCCAGGTGTTGTGGCAGGCGCCTGTAGTCCCAGCTACTTGGGAGGCTGAGGCAAGAGAATTAAGAGAATTAAGTCCAAGATTTGAGATTACTGTAAGCTGTGACGCCACGGCACTCTGCTGAGGGCAACATAGTGAGACTGTCTCCAAAAAAAAAAAAAAAAGAGCTTCTAAGGAGTGGAGTTTGGGCCACAGCTGGGGCTTGAGGATTAACTTGGGACTGCTCTACATACAAGCAGACAGAGGAGGATCATCACAGCAGAGAAAGACTCAGAGGGAGAAACATCAGCTCCAAAATAAACTACTGAGTATAAAGTGGGAGGGAGGAAGTTAGAGGGAGCAAGAGGGTACAGATTATAAAGGAATGCTGGTGGGTTGGGTAAGAGCCATGCAAAATCTTTGACCAGGAAAACAGCATGAGTGAAGAGTAGCCAGTCAAAAAGAAAAAGAAAAAAAAAAAAAAACATAAAATTCAGCTGCATTAACAGTAAGACTTCCCGTTAACAAATTACCAACCGCCCCCCACCCCAGGAAATTCACACAAGTCACAGACTGGGAATGTTATCTGCAATACATTTTTTTTTTGAGACAGAGTCTCACTTTGTTGCCTTCGGTAGAGTGCCCTGGCATTATAACGCACAGCAACCTCAAACTCTTGGGCTCAAGTGATTCTTTTGCCTCAGCCTCCTGTGTACCTGGAACTATAGGCACCCACCACAACGCCCAGCTATTTTTTATTTAATTCTTTTTTTTTTTTTTTGAGACAGAGCCTCAAGTTCTTACCCTGGGTAGAGTGCTATGGCATCACAGCTCACAGAAACTTCCAGCTCCTGGGCTCAACCGATTCTCCTGCCTCCGCCTCCCAAGTAGCTGGGACTACAGGCGCTGGCCACAATACCTGGCTCTTTTTTGGTTGCAGCCATCATTGTTGTGTGGTGGCCCGTGCTGGATTCGAACCCGCCAGCTACCCGCCAGCTCAGGTGTACGTGGCTAGCGCCTTAGCCGCTTGAGCCACAGGCGCCGAGCCAAGAACTCTTAAGAATCAGTTAAGACGAAAAACACAAACAAAGGAAACAAACAGGAATATCACAGAAGAAGAAGCACTGATGCCCCATAAACACATGGGAACATATTTAACCTCATTAGTAAGAAAGAAAAGAAAATATGCCATACTCCTAAAATTGGCTAAAATTTAAAAATTGGACAATAGTAAGAGTTCATAAAATGTGGAACAATCCGGGAACTCTCGTCCACTGTTGGCAGGAATGCAAATCGGTACAACTATTTTAGAAAGCAATCAGATTTTTTTTTTTTTTTTTTTTGAGACAGAGCCTCAAGCTGCCACCCTGGATAGAGTGCTGTGGCATCACAGCTCACAGCAACCTCCAATTCCTGGGCTCAAGCGAGTCTCTTGCCTCCGCCTCCCAAGTAGCTGGGACTACAGGCGCCCGCCACAACGCCCGACCATTTTTTGGTTGCAGCCATCATTGTTGTTTGGCAGGCCTGGGCTGGATTCGAACCTGCCAGCTCAGGTGTACGTGGCTGGCGCCTTAGCCCGTTGAGCCACAGGCGCCGAGCCGAGACTGTTAGGATTTTCAAAGGGAAACTTTATAAAAAGCTGAAGAGAAAACTATAAGTAAAGAAATGATACACAATGTAGATCTGCTAACAAAGGACAGATTTTGTGTAAGATTATGGAAGGGCTTTGTTGAATGCAGTTTTTAAATCATAAAGTAACTGCTCTATACCCAAGGATTGACTGGCATAACTTTCAAATCTGCCTTGCTGAGTTCCTTCATTCCCCGCAGCATTATCTCTTGGGGGATGATGTGTTCTTTCCCACCCCTTGGGAGCAGTCATACACTCCACTTAAACTCCCTTGCAAGCTCAGGTTCTTGCATTCAAATTAGTCAAGCAAGGAATCAGGAAGAGGAGTCTTCTAACACAGTGTAGAAGCCATTCTGTAAATATTTGCTGAATTGGCCCCAAGCAAATATCCTGACATGAACTTTCCAATTCCTCGTTCCATGTTCTGTTCTCTGTACCCAGGCTTTTTAAACAGAGGTGTTTGAACTGAGGGCGTGTGGTAGAGTACCAGAGGGACATAAAGCCACAGGAAAATCCATCTCCCCAGAGTGCTAATTTTTCCTCAGAAGTTAGTGCAGGGAAGTGTTTTTGCATTTAACCAAAACAGATATATTTTGGATAAGAATGCAAAATTCAAATAAATTTTCGGGGTGAAATATGAGGCTGCAAAGAAACTCATCTTTGCCATGGATCACATTGGACTATGCCCTAAACCTCTGGGGGAAGGAGACGGGTTTGCACTCTTTACCTCTTAGAGGTACTGTGAAAGTCTTTGAAAGGCACTTTGTGGCTCCAGCCACGTACACCTGAGCTGGCAGGTTCGAATCCAGCCCGGGCCCGCCGAACAACAATGACGGCTGCAACCAAAAAATGGCCGGGAATTGTGGCCGGCGCCTGTAGTCCCAGCTACTTGGGAGGCAGAGGCAAGAGACTCACTTGAGCCCAGGAATTGGAGGTTGCTGTGAGTTGTGATGCCACAGCACTCTATCCAGGGTGACAGCTTGAGGCTCTGTCTCAAAAAAAAAAAAAAAAA
>CAUYRH010126828.1:0-94818 GCA_963574655.1 Perodicticus potto
CTTTGGCATTCTCTTACTCCTTGGGAACTGCTGTGCTGTTTACCTTAAAACTGCCTTGCTGTTTATCTCTAGTTCTGAGCATCTGGACTTTTTACTCCCTGTTTTGGCTTCTGCCAGTTTCTTCTCAGTGAAGGTCAAACCTTGGCCATAGCAGGAGCAAAAGCGGGGGGAGTCCCCCGCGGCTTCCCACAGTCTGCTGGTAATGCTAGTATAACTCACTCTGGTGCTCCGTGAGATAAGAAGGACCCACCCAGCAAATAAATTAGTCTTTGAAGGTTGATGCCTCCTTCCCCACCTTGCACCTCTGTCACACTCAGTCACTGGTAACCCCACAATGCTGTGATCCATTTCCCTCCAATGAGCAGATGTTCCCAGGGTTTGAGCCTGCCTGAGTCACAGGGAGATCTGTGTCTCCTAGGCCAGGCTGCCACTCTCTGCTACTATCTGACAGGGGGAGTTGAGGCCTGACAACCTTGGGTGCTTAATGGGGGCTGGGGCGATTCACTCAGTTCCAGCCTTGCCCCTGATTGATGTTGCTGACAGAATAGAACAACTGTGCAGAATTTGTTTCTGTCCCAGCTATTTTCCCCTGTGGATCAGACGCTGGACTGCAAATCAGCCCTGGCTGTGCCTCTGCCTAGTCTCTCCTGAAGTTTGTGTTAGGGCCGACTCAGTCAGAAGTCACACTTAGCTATCAGTTCCAGCCTCTTGTCACTTGCCCTTTGTCTCAGCTTTGGTCCCCTGAGGGCCGGGTGCTTCTGAAGCTCAGTAAAGCACCCTGGGAGTCTGCTGTCTCATGGGTATTCTAATCCTGGGAGTCTGCTGTCTCATGGGTATTCTAATCCCCGCACTCCGCTCAGGCTGGTACTGCCTCAGGCATACCCTTTACTCCTGGAGCCTGTGTTTCGGTCCCAGATCTGTTCTGCCAGTGGCTGCCACCCAAGAAGCTGCCCAGCTTCCTCTGGTTGCCCAGAGAGACTGGGATTATCCTTTCAGAATATCCCCAGGGTTATGAGCCCTATTGTTATTGTTCCCACCACTGCCAGAGCTGTTCTGTGCCTCAGGGCACCACTGGTCCAGTTCCAGCTGATTTTTTTTCTCCTTACTCCTGAGCCAGAAAATCAGCACAAATCAGCAATGGCCCATTCCCCATCTACACCCTTCAAGAAAATGCCCAAGAATCTGAACTCCATGGAGGCCAGGCTCCCAGACCTCAGGGTGAAAGTGGAGGGGAGTGCTGGGAGTTCAAAATTTTAGGTAGAGAATATATACAGTTTTATGCTTGGCAGGAGCGTGCCATGGCACCCTAGTAAGGGAAGGAGTTCTGGTTTAAATTTACAGGGTCTCTCTTGTGGGGTAAAATGGGAGGATATTTGAACTCTGCTTGCTTGTTTGTATGAAGGTATGGAGTATACTGTGAGCTGTTCTTATGGGTAAAGGGACTCCCATCTGCTTGGCGATGGATTCTGTACCTTTTGTTTGTATCCTTGGGGTCACAGCTCACCTCAGCAGTGTTGATGTGCATTCTTCAACCTTCTCCTTTGGCTCAGATCTGAACCATCAGCTTTTTTGCTAAATTTCTTTCCTTTAACTCTCCTTCTAGACAGGAGCCTTTGTGGAAAGCTGGCTACAGACTACCACCTTGCCTCCACCCGCCTCTTTGTTTTCTATGTTAATCCCTTGTTTGAGGGATTGCTGAGATGACCTTTTTAAAATAATCTTTTCTTTACTTCCTTTCCTCATTTCAGGTTAGAATCCCCCACACGGAGTCTAAGCATGGATGCCCCAACAGGTGTTGATATTAAAGCTTATGCTGGAAAAATCGAGGGCCTTTCTCAAGAGGATATCATTTTCCAGAGTAGTGATGGAATGGTGAGTTCAATAGATGGAGTTCTTCCTGTATATCCTCATGGTATTCCTGACTATCACATCTATTGAGGTATTGGAATTAAGTTTCTGGCAGTTTGCAACAACACGTTATGAAAGGCAGAGTAGAAAATGTGGCAAGAATGCAAGAAATGGCTTAGCACACTGGTAGTGGGCCAAGAAAGGTTAAAACTATTCTAAAGTAGATGCAGACTGCTTTCTTTGGTTAGTATTTGTGCTATCAAGTCATTTGTTATTTTCAACTTTGAAGAAACACTGTAGACTTTCAGAGTTCACAGAAACTATCAATTTTGCCATTTCCTAGGGATCCAGCTTCTCGATATGACAGTCTCTAGGAGCTCCCTGTACATGAAAACTGTCATGTGGTTGCCCAAAGTGCTACACTTGTCATATGGAATTAAGTGTAAATGAAGTTGAAAGATGGGAAATAAGAGCCTTTTCCAAAAGTCAATGAAAATAAAAATAAAATCTGAGACTTCAAGTCTAGAAATATAATGGTCTCCCCTTATCTGCAGCAGGTATGTTCCAAGACCCTCAGTAGAAGCCAGAAACCTTAGATAGTACCAAAACCTATATATACTATGTTTGTTCCTATATGTATATTCCTGTGATGAAGTTTAATTTATAAATTAGGCATAGTAAGAGATTAAGAACAATAGCTAATAATAAAATAAAGCAATTATACTAGCATCACCACTCTTGTGCTTTGGAGCCATTATTAAGTAAAATAAGGTGAATTGAATACCCACCCAGATACCGTAACAGTCCATCTGATAGTGCAGAGGCTGGTGAGTGACTAACACGTGGGAAGCATGGACTGAAGGGAGATGTTGGACCCAGGGTTTGTTCACATCCCCAAGCAGGATGGCTGAGATTTAATCACAACCCACAGAGGTGCACAATTTAAAATTTATAAATTATTTCTGGGATTTTCTTTCTTTCTTTTCTTTTTCTTTGAGACAGAGTCTCACTATGTTGCTCTCGGTAGAGTGCTACTGCATCACAGCTCACAGCAACCTCAAACTCTTGGGCTTAAATGATTCTCTTGCTTTAGCCTCCCAAGACTGGGACTACAGGCACACGCCACAATGCCTGGCTATTTTTGTTGTTGATGTTGTAGTTGTCATTGTTGTTTGGGAGGCCGTGCTGGGTTTGAAACTGCCAGCTCTGGCATTAGGCGGCCGCCACCCTAGCCGCTGATCTACAGGCACCAAGCCAATCTCTGGAATTTTCAATTTAATAGTTTTGGACCTCAAATGACTACAGATAACTAAGACTGAGGAAAGTGAAACCATGAATGGGGGAGAGGGGTGACAACTGACACAAACCATAGTCATAGTAAGGCTCAGAGCACAGGGTGCTCAATGCAGATAATTGAGACCCCAGCTAAAAAAAAATTAAAGGAAAAAGTTCAGTCAGCTGAAAAATCTAACATGTTAGAAATGTTCTTAAGAGCTTTCAAGGGTGTCCAACCTGTGGCCTGAGGGCCACATTCTAATTTTGTAGGGTCTTTTTTTGCTTATCTATGGTATCAGATATCACCAAAAGTATGAATGGGCCTTTTTTTGCTAATTATCATAGCTTTCTAATGTGTGGCCCAAGACAATCCTTATTCTTCCAATGTGTGGCAGAGAAAAAGAAAACCAAGGGCATTAGCTTATAAGCTGATTCTAATCATATGGTACTAGGCTATAAATCTGTACAAACAACGGATCTCATCTTCTCTTACCCCTAGCTGTTTTCATATCTATGTATATGCACAAAATAGGGCATTGCTCCATAGATTATCTTTTAAATAGCTCTGTCTTAGCAACAGTTTGTAGTGAGTGACTGGGTTGTGCTGCCATTATGCTTCCTGGGCATGGAGAGGGAGGTGTTGGAATAAGTGTCCATGAAAGCTGCTAGCACAGGGAGAGGGCAGGCGGATTCCCACTCTCCTGTTGGGATGGATTATTGCCCTGAGCCAACCCCCAGGTCCCACACATGAAACAAGTTGCAGAGGGCAAAGGACAGGGTAGGGGGCTAGGAGGCTTCAGTTCTAGTTTACTAATTACCTATCACAATTCAGGGAAGTTAACTGCCTCTCTGTGGGCCCATCTCCTTACTTGTCCAAAAGAGAAAATAATATTTGCTTAACTTTATCAACAGGTTTTGAGACACTAATGTGGTGATATGGGTGCCAACATTTTAAAATTACATTAATTTGATATTAATAGGAAGGGGAGATGATAGGCAAGGGCATATGTGCTGTCATTACAGAAGCTGTGAGGGCAGCAGCAAATAAATGCAGAATGGAAACCAAGATGTTGGAATCTCATTACTAAATCATACCCTTAAAACTGTACCTTCAAAGAATTTAAACTGATCTTAATTTTGAAATGATATTACTCATTTCCATGAATTAGGAGTCATGCTTAAAAATGACACACAGCTAGGCCAATCATTAGGGCGGACATTCCTTACTAGAAAGAAGTAGTTCAAAGTGATGTCCAGCCTCCCACCAAATACTGTCCCATAAAGGCAAATGAATATGAGCAAGAAAGGCAGTTTGTGGACTACCAGTGCCTGGAATTTGCTGGAAAAGTAGGAAAAAATATGACAACTTGAAAAAAATTGACCAATTAGCTACAAGACAGGGGACCAGGGGACGGGAAAAGCAACAAGTTAAAAGGTGTTAAGGAAGAGTAAGTACTCAGAGAACCCAAGGCACTGGGCAACGACCAACGGGGATTCTGCTTTAAAAGAAAATAGTATCTCTTCAGCTTGAGTTGGACAGTGTAGCAGATCACACAGGGCCAGGCTCTGCCTGTGACACCACTGCTGTGGACCCCTCACACTACATGTGGTGGGTTGGTATCCCAGGGTGGCAAGCAGGGGTTAGTTCCCACATTGGAAGGCAGGGATGACTGAAAGCTACAGAAAAGAGTAACAGGAGCTCACCCTGTTGGCAAGGAAGAAAACTGCACCTACCCACAAATACCCTAATTCCTCCTGACAAGCAAGCGCCCTAGATTAGGCAAGAGTTGGTTGTTCAGTGTGACGATTTTTATATCCTTATCAAAAAGATTGGCAAACACCCATTGATGGCTATTTGTTTGTATTTCAATTTAACTAGATTACAACATGACCAGAAAACCCAGTCCCTTTCATTTTAATTGGCTTTAGTCCTGTGTGTCTACTGCTTTTCAGCAACTGATAAAGACAGTGGAGTTTGAAATACTGTTTAAAAGTTAGGGGAATGTCAGCATTCAAAGGTAAAAATGATTAAGATCTATTTCTGTGGATTATAATTTATCCTGATGGGGAGCAGATGATGTAGCACAAAGTCAAAGTAGCTAAGAAGATAAATGTGAATCTATTATTTTTGTCAAAGTCATTCTGAATTAGGATTGTAACATCATAAAACAAAAATGCAACTTGGTTTACTGAATGCACAGACTGTAAGGGCCAATGTGTTGTCGCAGTAGGGTCACATTTCCCAACTGGCCTAGCATATGGGAAGAAGAAAGAGGGAGCTCACTCAGACTCAGAAGGGGAATTGTCAAGCCCCTGCCTGTGCGTAAGAAAGAGAGAACCTGATAGAACCAGGTTCTAAAAGAATCAGATAGTTACCATGTGACTTACATAAAGGCAGGTACCTATTTCACTTTCTATGAAGAGAAAAACTAATTTGTTTGAAACATTTTGAGGCAATGACTTTCCTGTTGATTAGAATTCATTCTTCCCTTAACATCTCACCTCTCAACTTCTCTTTAACAGCTTGTGCTTGATGCTGAAACTGTGTGTTTACCCAACTTGGTGCAGGGGACTTGGGGTCCCACTGCCAGCTCACAGGGACTCTATGAGATTTGTGCATGTCCAGATGGGAAGCTGTACCTGTCGGTAGCTGACATGGGCACCATGTGCCAGGAGAACAGTCACGTCTGTCTCTGAGCTGCCCACCTCTCCCATGGAGCATCTGCCCCTCCAATGAGCTGTGCAGGCTGCTGGCCTCAGGCCCTCACACTCAGGGAGCAGCTGGACATCGTATAGGAATGGGAAGGTGACCACGAAAAGGAAGCAGGACATGCTTTCCAGAGAAACTCAGAAACTACATGATCTCAAAATGGCACATGGATGTTAGAAACAAAAAGTAGAAGAAATACCAAAGTAATGTATTTATTCCCTCAGATTAATTTTCATGTGAACAATTTCAACTGTTCTTTTCCTCACCTCCCTCCCTATCTCTTGTACATGTCAGTGTGCAATTAAATGTTGAGTTGCTGTGTGGAATTGATTTAAGATATTTAATTGTGGATACGTAACTCCCTATAAAAGTTGCATTGGTCAATGCTAAAATGTCCCCAAACTTCCATGCAGCATTTCCTATCACTCAAACTTCGAGTTCTCCCTTCAGTTTGATGCAAAGTGTATGAAGTTTCACATAAAAATCTTTAATTTTAGGCTAGGTGCAGTGGCTCACACCTGTAATCAATCCAAGTATGCTGAAAGGCCAAGATGGTAGGATTGCTTGAGCTCAGGAGTTCAAGATCAGCCTTATCAAGAGCAAAACTTCATGTCTACTATAATAAAAATAGAAAAATTGCCTGGGCACTGTGGTGTGCACCTTTGGTCCCAGCTCCTGGGAGGCTGAAGCAAGAGGATTGCCCAAGCCCTGGAGTTTGAGTTTGCTGTGAGTTATGATGACTCCACAGCACCCTAGCCAGGGCAACAGACCAAGACTCTGTCTCACAAAACAAAAAAAAAAAAAAAAGAAAGAAAGAAAGAGAGAGAGAGAAAAAAAAGAAAATCTTCAAGTTCTAAAAGGCTGATCTGATTTTTCAGTATGTAGTCCATGGAATAAATTACACAAAATTAGTCATGTGAGCAATAAACATCAACCTGTATTTTTCAGAGACTTCACAGTTTGAGTGTCTTTGCTTCTTTAACACTCACAATACCACCATGAGACAGACAATAAATTTTCCCCAAAGTGTCTAGTGAGAAAGACTCAGATGGGACAAGTCACGCAATTACTACAATCAAACCAAAATGTTTGCACAGCTATTTTCATTTTGAAAAACTTTGATATGCTTTCTCATTCCATCCAAACACCCACCTGTGTGAAAACTGGACACATGGAATTATATTTACTTAACAAATGCAGAAAAGGGAGCCCAAAGGGATTTAGTCACCGAGTAAGATCAATGGACTTGATCAGTGTACAGTGGGACTCCTACCTGTTCAGCCCAGGTACTTACCTCTGTGAAGTACATAAAAGATAGCAGATGCTCATAGCTTGTGAAAATCTTTAGTGCCAATTGGTTGTGTAAGTTACTGCATATATCAAATAGACCACACCAACCATATTAAGACAGGTTTGTTTTGTGTCGGTCACTCACTCACTTTGTAAGATGCCCTGCATCACAAAAAATGGTGGGATTTGTTTTTAGTTTTGTTTTACCTATTTTAATAAGAATCTCCAAACAGTTCAAGATGTAGTCAGACCAACAGCATTGCCACTTTCTCATGAAGGATTTGTAACTGTAAAAACCAGTTCAAATTCATTTTCTACCATCTCAGAATCAAAAGCAGAAAAGTGACTTCTTTATTTCTAGGGGTTTTAATATGTTCACTTAACAGTGTAGCCCACTTATAACAACTCCTATTTTTAACTTGTTAGTATGCATCACACTTGAGATTGTGAAATAAAAATACAGTGCTTCCCAAAAAGTTAGCAGCAAACTAAACTCTAAATGTAATGCTTCTCAAGTTTCACAGGGAGTTGGGTACTTTCAACTATAAATTGGCGTTCACATTTTCCATTTAATTCAGTCCTAACTTTTAAAATTAATATCAGCTTTCTTACTGCAATGTACCTTATCATAGCAAATATAATAGTTCTATTTCATCATATTTACTCTTCCATGTTTGTGGAAAACATGTTTTCATCCCAGTTGGCCACAACATAGGATCGCTGAACATTTATAAACCAGCTTGGTTTGCACAGTACCTGTCCAAGAAATGGTGCTTAGATGATAAGTGAGGTCAAGAGAAAGAAATCAAGGCGAAGGGATGGAAAATAGAAACTTTTGAATAAAAGTTAAACTTTTCTATTTTTTGCTCCATAGCTATATAGAATCATTCCTAAAGTTGTTATAGATAGTTGCATTCTCTGGAAAGATCATTAGAATCAGAGCTTTTAGATGGGCTATACTCTAAAATGTAGTGCATAAACCTGTCTTCTCAAATACAGTATAGAATGAAATTAAATTTTCACTAATGGTCCCAGGTCACATTTATGGACATACATAACAAGGTATATAAACCAATACTCTTATCATACTATGTGGTCATAGACTAGTAAATGTTGACATTTTATGGATTCAAACCTATCACTTCTTTTCCACTTCATGAACTGAGTAGACATGAATCAGATGAAGACCCAAATATAAGCTTTGATAGTAAAGACATTTGTTTTGCAGCAGCAAAAATGTACTTGCTAATCCTTCACAGCTGAGTAAAACAGGAATAGCTCCAGTTACAGGAAAAACTATAGGCCTCCAATTCCCACAAGTAGCTATGTGGAGGACAGCCAGGTATGCCCTTCTCTGAAGGTGAACAAGCTCAAATTCAAGTGTCTAGCCACATGTGTTGACCCTTACCTCCAGTTCGCACATCAGGTAAGTCTCTCTCCCCTGGGGACTAGGGTAGGAGGGTGGAAGCAATTCTTCTGAAAGGGTAGAAGGTGGTGGGGTTCTGCAAAACTCAACTATCACAAAGGCCAGACCAGGTTTTCTGTATACATCCCAATATTCAAAAGCAATAACATATATCCTAAGTGCTGAATCTGAACTTCAACATAAGCTTTAAATAAGAAAGCTGACACCCAGCATTTGGGTCACTCTAGAACATAGAACCCTTGGTCCTCATCTGCCTATTGTAAAGGTGAACTTTTCCTATCTGTCAGGGCTCACATATGAATTAACCTCAGACATGCCTATTCTCTGAGGAAAGGAAAATACCAATTCACCCTCCACCTACAGGAGAACCTTATTTAATCTATTTCCAAATACATATATATACAATATATAGTAGAACCTCTTTTAAGTTGACAACTCAAGGAACTGTAACAAACTCAACAAGTGGCCCTTCTACTGATACATACAAGTAGTGCATATCTGGTCTACAAAAATTAGGCCAACTAAGGAGCTGGTCAATGTAGGGAGGTGGTGAACTATGGTTTTAATGTGTATCAACTAATCTTACTCCCTAAAAATGGTGAAATAAAATAAACTCTTAATCAATAAGCACCTAATAAACTTAGCATATACCAAATACTTTATAATTAATTAATCCTAAAAAAGAAACTTGCTAAAATTCCAGCATAAAAACATAGGAAAATTCTATACTAATTGTTCCAATAAACACACACACACACCCTAAAACTTAATGTAGGAAGATATGGTTTAAATCCCAATGAACCTGGTGGGCATGGTGGCTTATGCCTGAAATTCTAGCACTCTTAGAGGCCAAGATGAGGGGATCACTTGAGCTCGGGAGTTCAAGACCAGCCTGAGCAAAACTGAGGCCCCATCTCTAAAAAGAGCCTGGCATTGCGGCAGGCACCTTTAATCCCTGCTGGTTGGGAGGCTGAGACAAGAGAATCACTTCAGCCCAAGAGTTTGAGGTTACTGTGAGCTGTGATGCCACAACACTCTACTGAAGGCAACAAAGTGAAACTCTTGTCTCAAAAAAAAATAAACAAATAAAATAAAATAAAAAATAAATCCTCATGAACTATTTCTCAGGAAATACCAGTTACAATATTTTCATATGTACATTTTGCTTTATTAAAATTATGGCACTTAATAGCAGAAATAATTATACAATTTCACATCCAGAAGCAATACAATTGTGAAGGAGCAAACATTCCTTATCACCAATAAAAGTAAAAAAAGTTTTAACTTGTTCTGTAAGCCCTTAATTGCATAAAATATTATATTTAGCATCATTTACAGCCAGTACACTTATATAAACTAATTATCATTACCTTTCTTTTACATTCTGCAAAAGAAACATATTAAGTGTGATGAGATGCTTGAACATGATGAAAATTAAATGTGAGTTCTCAGTCATTTGTGGGAAAATAAAAGCTGATTAATTCTTCCTTTATAAACTACTATATACCATCACAATGATTTTAACAAGTTTTTTATGCTTTTAATGTAAAATTTAAAAAAAATAACTCTACTAAGTGCATACCGAAAGACAAATATTTGTTTTTAACTGCAGCACCTTTAGACAACAAAAGATTGCATCCTGTTCAATCACACCATATAAATTATGACATTGGTGGAAATAAAGTACACATAAACACAAAGCAAATTGTTTTGGTAAGCAGATTTCAGAAACAACATTGACAACTGATAATAAGAACTGCCACCATTCTGAGTTTTCCATATGCTATCTTCGTGAAACAGGAAGCCTGTAAACATAAGACGTAAAAGAAACACTAAAATAAAGACACAAAGTGCACCAGCGCACTATAAGCACTACCTTCACACGTCTGTCAAGTCATAGTCAGGATTAAAATACTGTACCATTTTTAAGTTCACTGAGTATTTACGATGTGAAATTGCCAACAAATTCATAATCAGAGCCAGCTGATAAGAAAATAATGCATCCAAGGAGATCTACTTAAAAATATGATAAACTACAAAGATTTAATTCTCCTTAGATGTTTAAATCAATGATATGTCCAGTGTTTCATTAGCTTCTTCAAAAATACCATGTTAAAAACACAAAATTAACTTCATCCTAACCAGAGACATGTATTTAACAAACTGCTAAGCTTTGGTTATGTAAAGTGCAGCTCAATAACGTGCCATCCCAATCATTCTAATATGTCTAGTGATTTTGCAATTTACCATCTTCAACAAAATCATTTTCTTTTAGAATCAGTTACGGTTTTCTGTTGGTATCCATGTTAATGTCAAAATTCTTGTAGAACACTTTGCAATGTGCTTCACAATTCCTAGCTAACTAGCAAAGAGTACATATAGCAATTCACATTTGTGCTACAACACATTCAAGATCTACCTCTGCTTTATCTTTAAATACTTTCACACTTTTTGTTGTATGAAATTTTCAAGTTTTATTATGATACATGCAGTACATTCCATCACCCTCATTGCAACCTCAGAAGTGAACCTGTCATTTGGGATCTGCGGAAAAGGAAGCAAATCAGGGTATCTTGTTTTTAAACTGTCTACACCATAAGCTTCCAACGTGTGGACATCATTTGTCAGTCCTTCAAGTTGCTGACTATACTCTTCTATTTTTTGTGCAAGTGCAGTTGGTTTTACATCTTTATCAGACTTTCCCCTCACAGCATAGTCAGCTGCAATCAAAGCTAACTTGGTAGAAAGGTAACATTTAAAGCACACCCATTCATTAGCATTTTTATGAAGGTCATTTCTGGCAGCTGAAAAATTTGCTCTGGCTTGTCTTAACCATCTACGTGCTTCAACTGGATTACCAACTGACTTGAAAGTGGGAGGAACAAAGAACCTTTGAGAGTAAGTCTGGCCAGATGGAGGAGGACATTTTTCTTTATTTTGTTGTTGTCTTTCAGATTTATGGCTTGTTGCTTCTTGATTCCACGAAGTATAAAATCTTTGAAATGAATACTTGTCTGACTGAAATCGTGACGCTGAGGTTGGAAATGTTCGTCTGGAAGCTCGATCTGCATTTTGATCTACAAAAGCCTGTTTTTCTAATCTGCTGATTTCATTCTGCAAGTGTTTAAAAACTTCATTGGCAATGTCATGATTCTCTGGATTTTTGTCAGGGTGCCATTTCAAGTACAACCGCCTAATAATCTTTTTTCGTTCTGATTCTGAGAGCTTCCAAGCTTGCTCCACCACTGATGTCACTTCTTTTAAGATTTCTGGCAAAGAATTAACCTTAAGCTTTTTGGGGGAATGATGTTTTGAAGAGGACATTTTGTGGCTCTCTCTACCAGAGAAAAGAGGAGGAATGCTTCTCAGACCAGGGGCAAGGAACTCTGTAGGGCTTGTTGGTGTAGAAGGAGCACTGTCTCTGCTTTGAGAGCTTTCCTCAGGTCTTGAAAACTTATACAGATCAAGAGAGCTAACTATTTTATATTCACTATAACCAATATCAATCTGATATATCTTTCCTAGAAAACTAGAACTGTCAGCATCTTCTCTTTCAACTTCTTGTACGATAATTGCATATGTGTATGTTGGCTGGTATGATCCATAGATATCCCCACCTTCAGCATCAACAAGGTATCCAACATATTCTCCTGGGTAAAAAACATTCATTGGATCCATAAGCAGTGTATAGTGAATTTCAGCAGGTATTGGTGTGCCAGGTGTTGGAAGCTCCAGTTTTGATGGTTCTGAAGAGTCATATTTCACTCCTAAGCTATCAAGTTTTTCACTGATTCTGTAAATATCATTGCATCCTAGCATAGCAATTAAATATGAAGTGTCAGAAATCAAATTGTCAGTTGCTGATTTAAGTGTCATTGCTAATGCTAATAGGAAATTAATGTCTTTACTGTCTGAATGTTGGATGTAGAGCAGGATGACCGCATTACCAAATCTCTTCAAAAAAGCAAAAGTTTCACTTCTGCTGTGGGGAATAGGATTAAAACCTTTAACTCTTAATGTTGTTTGAAGCTTTTCAAAACAGGACACTTTCAATCCTTCTCTTAAGGCTTTGCAAAGTCTTACGGCTTTTTCTTCATTGGCCAGAAAAGCATTATCATTTTCATGCTTCATAATTCTAATTAGTCCCGTAATGAACTGTTCAGAAGACAAGAGCAACTGCAACCGTCCCTGAAGAGAACACAATGCTCCAAACTGACAAACTTTGGGAGTCTCTTCATCTAACTGTTCTTCAAGTATACTGCTCAATAAACGAGGTCTAAGTTTTTGAGGAAAGAGCATTATGAGCTTAGTATGAAATCCATGGTCTTTCCCTAAGTAGCACTGGCTGAGATCAACCAGCATTTGCACGCCAATATTCCCCTGGATCCGACTTTTATAATGTGGTGCGTCATCAAACACTAGGATGCTTGACTTCACCAATCTGCCATCCTGGCTTGGGAGGTAAAGTGCAAGGTCCCGCACATTCTCAAGATCACTCCTTATCTTGACTGAATCATTTTGTAGACTCTTAAACAGACCAGAAACTACTCTCTTAACTGTACGCATTTCATTAGGATCTAACTGTTTTCCTTCAGAACTCTTGAATATGCGGCTTAACACTTCAACATATTGTTTAGTTGAAATGATATCTTCAGTACCTAACAGTTTGAACAACTGATGAAATGTACCAAGTTCTAATGGTAGCTTGTACAAATAAGGTTTAAAATCAGATTCATATTCTAAATTTATCACTACCTCCTCAGGCTTCAGAAGTTTCCAACCATCTTCTACCATCACAAAAGCAACCCCCCGCAGTTGAAAACGAAATTCCCTTTTCTCTGCACTGAGAAACTCATAAATGCTCCTCAAAACCTTTGCTCTAGTTTTTACCATTTCTTCATCCAAAGTAGTTATGTTACATATGTTCCTGCAGTTATTAATGACCTTATCAAGAGGGGGGTCCAGGTTGACATTAAGCATATTTAAAACTTGTTCAAGCTGTTCCTGTGGACCAAGGTTACTACCTTCTTGTTCTTTGATACTCAAGGGTGTGGCTTTCTCTGGAAGAATAGGGCAGGATGTCCATAGCAGCTGAAGCACATCACACTGCTTAAATTTTGGATTTACCTGTGCTCCATTGAACTTTATAAGAGGAAGTGTTCCATTTACCTCTTGATACTGAGGATGGAATCTAATGAATTCAGCAGGGGCCCGCTCAGGACACAGGAATGGTATTAAAGATAATTCTTTTAGAAAATTTCCAGATAACAAATCCATTCGTTCTTGGAATATGTGATGGAGGAGGATATCAACTGTATTTTGCAATGTTTCTTTGGACCAATTTTCTGTATTAGCTCGTACACTGATTTCCTTAGCAAACTGTAATAACTGCTGCTGGGAAAGAATGTATTTCAGTCCAATATTTCTTAAGAATTCCACCCAGGAAGTCATAAATACAACATGATTTTTAGGTTTTATAAGTTGCTCTAATTTTTTAAAGAAGTCCTTTGGAATAAATGATTTTTCAGGAAGCATAACTTCAAAAACTCTTACAGTTCTATCATAAAAATGTTTTGCTTGCTTTAGCCGACTGTTAGCATCATGGATTATCATCAAACTTTCCAGTTTTTCAAAAAGTTGTTCCTTAATCTCTGATAATTCTTCAGCACTTGATAATCTATTCTTAAGATAAATCAAGTGCTCTAATTTTGCATCATAAGAGAGATTTTCAATTTTTGGTAAGAGGTGTTTCAAGTATACCTCAAGATCATCTACAGGTACACAACCAAGCACCTCATACAGTTCTTTTAAGTGTATTTTTTCTTCAAGAAATGCAGATGATGATGATTGTGTCCATTTTTCCACTTCAGCTGAAGGAATACTTTTAGTAAGTACACAGCATGTTCCAAATTTTGCAATGCTCATATATCGGCCACTGATGGATTTGTAACATGGAAGTGACTTCAAAATTTTTATGTCGTCTTGGGACATCAAGTGATTCAAATTGCAGTTGAAATACATCAAAAGTGCCTCAAAGTCACTTTCTACTAATTTTTCAGTTCTAAATGTTGAAGTTTGAACCATGTAATGTAAAGCCTTCAAAATGCTCGTGGGGCTCTCTATGTTTGCTGTGTGACATGATAACAGAGGAACAAATGCACTATCTTTGGAGCAGATTTTGTTCAAAGCAAGCTGAATACAGCCAGCTTTCATTAGAGCATGAAAAACTTTATCACTCTGAGCATTTGGAAAAACTGCAATGTGCATAAGGCTTAGAGGAAGCAGAACATCACCTTCGGGAACCACAAGCTGGTTGGCTGAAACAGTAAACTTTGTTCCTGGAAGCAATGCCCAGTCTTTTAGGGTATCAACAACAATGTCAAATGTTGGTTTTGTTTCTTCCTGATCTTCTTTCACTTTTACAGATTCACTAATAAAATGCCATGCATTCTTAAGCCAAGACTCACTAGCAAAATTGTCTTTCCACTTCGTCCAATTTTTGGTCTTGTATTCACGAGGCAACACAGAAGATAGCAAATCAGCAAAGCTGGAAATGTCAAATACTTTTGCAACTTTACAGTTCAATAAAATATTACTATATTTCAAATACAATGTATTCATAAACAAGTCTTTGCGGGATGGAATCAATTCATGGTATGTTGTTAGAAACTTGGGTCGTTTCACATCAAAAGTCTGCAAAACACTGTCCAGAGTAATGAGAAGGGGCAGTCCTTCAACTTCAATCTCATTTTCTTCTGCATCCTTAAAACAATAATCAACTAAAAGCTTTAAACTATGAAAAAGTTTTAGGTTAGTCTGCTGAAGCCGACAAGGCAGCTTCCCAATATGACAATTAGTATCAGGAGAGGAAAATGTCATTAAAAAAGATCTAACATCAGCAGGGGTCACATAGCTAACAGGAATATCTGCATCTATGAGACAGTGGTAAAGATTAGCAGTTTCATCACAGTTATAAACCAAATTGAAACCAATTTCTAAAAGTAGATGTTTCAGTCTATAGACATTCTCTGCTACTGTTTTGCGTGTTGTGATATTATAATCTGCATTTTTAAGGTGTTGTAATTCATCCTGTAGTAAATTATCAAAAAATGGTCTAGTTTTATTTGAAGTGGACATGTTAATCCATGTAATTATAACTGCAGAGTGCAAATCAGAGCCATCAATATTTGGAGCACGCACAACGGGTAAAAGACGTTTCATATCTTCATGAATGCAACTATAAAGTGCTTTCACTAGACAATATAAATCTGGTTGCAGATCAAGTCTGTTAACTGGGAAAAATGATAAAAACTTCTTTAAAGTATCCTTTACAACATGAATGGGTGTGTTCTGTAAAACTGATAATGTTGGGTCAGAACCAGGGAAATACCGTTTTTTTAACTGTATTAGTAATTCAACATATGCAGGAGCTATTAACACTGTCATTAAACTGTTATTCCAGTCACTGCGAACACCAACTCCATTATCATCACGCCACAGATTTCTTCTGGCTGAATCTAGTGCAAAGTGTCCATTCATGTGAAATGGCAGTCCTGTCTCCAAAGAGAGAGGCAAAAAACAAAAGGCCCTGTGGGGTTTTTTATAGTTGTGAGTAATGCAAGCAGCTACTCCCCCACGTGGGAAAAGAGTGATATCTTGGTTCTTGTGAGCTGATATAACGCTCTTAGATACTTTATCCATACTTGAAAAACCTGCTCTATTACAAATTAGCCACGTAGTAAGATTTCCTTCAGAGTCCTCAGTATCCATAGTATAGGTTATCTGTTGAACTGGTATATCTGGGAGCTGCCTCTTTTTAGTAACACTATCAATTACAGATGCATGAAATTGTTTCCTTTTCAGTCTGTCTCCATCAGTGATTTTGCCCTTCACTGAATACAGCACATTTAGAGCTCCAGTACCTTTATCTATTTCACAAATTGAAATCTTTTCCATGTGATTAAGAAACATCAGAAGTTCTGCCCCATCTGAGCGCAATTTATCCAAAAGATTCTGAACCATTCTGTCTGATGATGGAACTGAGGAAATTTCTGAGATTTTTGCCATTTCTGCATTACGAAGAGGGAATCTAAACATTGTACAATTATCCAGTTTAAAGTGGGTTCCCAAATAAAGATCCAGAACATCTGAGAACTGTGTCCTAAAATCTGCATCTAAATCTCTAAACATGCGTCCAGGACTAATGGATGTGGCTCCTGGTGCATATCTGGCATGAGGATCAAAAATACACAGGATGTCATTGCCAGAAATAAAAGATGGGCAGTCTGTGATATGATACACAGAATTGAATCCTATTCCATACTGTCCAGTTTTACAAGGGTTTCCTTCTTTGGTGCCTTTTCCAAGATTCTGAATTCCTCTAACATCATCTTCTGTAAATGGTTGGTTGTTGTACACACAAAGTGCAGGCCCTTGCAATGGGGCCCACTTATCATCAAATATTCTATCAACTGGATGCTGTCTAGGATCAAACACAAAACAGATTTCTGTGGCCTTTGCATCATCAGCATTTTGAAGAAGTTCTTTCAACATTTCCTTTTCTGAAGGATAGGCATTAAGGATACTTTTAATTCTGCTGGTCAACTTTTCTTTCTGCCCAAATTCTGTGCCAAGTGTTGTAAAACAGACATTGGATGCATATCTTTCTAAAGCTTTATGTCGCTTTGGGACTGCTCCTAGTTTTATAGCTACTTCCCTGGGAATATCAGCATGACAATATTTTACAGTGGTATCCTTTACTTTTATCCATGGACAATCATTGTAACATAACGATTTAGCAGGGAGAAGCATAAGATTAGTATCTGGCAATAATATCTTGCCATAATTTTTCTCACAAAATTCTTGTTTCTTTTCTCTAATGAGACTCCATATCCCTTCACTAATTATTCGTCGACAAAGCTGAAAATTCTCTTCTGTTATTTGCTTTGCTCCTCTATCTTGATCAATAGATTCTAAAACAAGGGCAAAATCTTCAACAGTAAATGACTGCCTCACACCCACACTTTCAAAAAGCTCACGGAAATTATTTTTATATTTATTAGGTAACTGATAGAGGTAAGGTGCTGCTTCAAAATTCAAATGAAAACAGACTTTTTCTGAGCTAACATATGCATTTTCAACTAGGATGAAGCTAAAGGCTTTTAACTTTTCAATAATTGATGTCTTAATGATTTCATTTTGCATCATGGCTTCATGAAGGTATTTGTAGCAAGCATTGGTGATATTTTCCTGGTACAATGTAATCCCATCATCAACTGATTTTGCAACTTCTTTCAATTGGTTTATAACCAGATCAACCGTTGGCTTCCTAAGTAATCCCAAAAACTCTTTAACAGCCAATGACACTGAACCACAGCCTCTGAAAGAATGGGGATTTTCATTTAGAATTGGTTGCAACAGACAAACTATATCTTGATATTCGGTTGTATAAAGATCAGTTGCTGCAAACATGGTTTCAGGTTTAAAACTATTACCTTTCCAGTCCAAAGAGAAACCTGCTGGTTTTGTTAGAAATGGAAGGAAGGGGATTGTTTGATATTTTGCAGCAAAATCTTTTGCTCTAGGATCTCTTATTTTTAATTTCTCATCAATAAGACTTAACAGGATAGTACTTCTTAGACAAGCAGCAACGTGGTCACTTTTGTTAACTTCAGCTATAGACTCCGCACGTTCTAGCATGTCATCCCACAAAATATCATCTTTTGCCATACCTAACTGAACTAGTTTAATCAAAATAATGGGATTGAGATAATCTTGAGTAGAACCATAAGGAAATCGGCCATCTCTAGTATCAAATAACTTTGCAACTCGTCCTTCAGGGTGAATTAACCTTGATGGTAACACCAAAGGATGCCCCTCCAAGGAGCAAGGAATACATGGAGTAACACGAAGAATTCCTGAGAACTCATCAATTTTTTCATTTAGAACAAAATTCATTAGAGGGTCTCTAAGTTCTGCTTCAATTTCTTGAATATTTGGAAAAAAAACTTCTGAAAAAAACTGTTTCTCTGAAAATGTATTTTCAAGCAGTATCTGTTTGCAACCAGCTTCTTCGAATCCTAATTTTACTGAAGAAGGAAGTTCAACAGCACAAAGGTTTTTGGACCCAGTCTTCTTGAGGTATTTTAAAAATATCTTGAAGGCTGCTGGACCAACATCTCTTCTTTTAAGTATAGAGTCATCTAGAAATCTCACATTATCCATAGAAACCCAAGAATACCCATCAGAGAAAACTTTGGTCAATTCTTTACCTTTTCCATGAGCTATATCTTCATAAAATCCTTGACATATTACAGAGAAATCATCATGAACTAAATCAGGATCAGGCCACACTGAGTAGTAAGTGTAATCAGTCAGTTCTCCACCAATGGCCAGGTCCCGTAAGACACTGAGCGCCTGTAGGTAAGCTTTCACAATCACATGTCTCATGAATGTGGTGTTCCACCGTCCTTTTGTATCTGTCTTCCAGATTTCTTTTCTATTTGAAGTAACAGCAAAGCAACCATTGATATGAACTGGCAAGCCTGTTTTTATTCTTAAAGGTAAATAGCAAAACACTTCTCCAATGTGTGGTTTCACAGTCCACTTCTGGTCCTGGATTTCAGACAGCATAATTCCCACTGCCCCACAAGGAACAAGTCCTAGCCTTCTTCCACTCTCACTCAGGGAAAACTTTAGGGCCTCTCCTATGTCCATGCAGGTACACAGAAGCCATGTGGTACATTCTACCGTTTTCTGTGACAACTCATCTGGTGGCTTTTTTGATTGGCCAGACTTTGCCATTTCAAAGAGAGTAGCTGGGTCATCATCAGAACCTCTGAAAAGTGGTGACTGTAAATCAGCAATCCTTCTGAACACATTGTGAAATTCTTCAACTGTGATCTGAAGAATGCAAGATGACTTTGGCTCATCAGTGGGAAGCTTTTTATTGCTGCTACTGCAAGTCTTCATGAGCTTAGCAGCTTCTTTTAAAACGCTTAATACAGGTGCAATCAATGCTTTTGAAGAGCACACTTTCTTTTTAATTATAACTGTATCCTGTGCTAAGCTGGGATTGGTTTCCTCAATTTTCAAGTACTTCAAATACATGGAGTTTACACTCTGGGTGAAAATGATAAGCCTGTGTCCACAGAGACTAAATTCATCCACAAGAGAGTAAATATCAGCTGTATTATAGCAGGTACTACTAACTTCACTTACTTTTGCTTCTTGTTGAGTTCTAAAAGACAATCGGAAAAGAGTTCCATGGTAGCTGTAAGGTGCTTCTACTGTCAAAGGTAACTGACAGCCAAATATATCTATAAATGGCTTGAATTGATTAGGAAATTTCCTAAGTCTCTTCTGTTGTTTACTCCAATTAATTTTGATCCCTGGATTAGATTTGTCTTTAATGTGTTTACTAATGTGGTTTATGTTTGGATCAAACATTATCATGAATTCTCGACTCATAATTATGGGGATGTCAGTAAGATGGTACACAGAATTAAATCCAAGACCAAATTTTCCAACTTTGTCAACTTCTTCCCTTTTTAAAGATTCTCCTAACCTAGTTATATTCACAAAATCTGAATCTGAGAATTCAGAATTATTGAATGACCACAAAGCAGGTCCATGGCAAGCTGCCATCCCTGGGTCTAGAAGATTCTCTCTTATGTCCATATTTCTTCTCATATCAATCATGAAACTGCATTCTGTTGCATTTGCATCATCAGCATTTTGTAATAGTTCTTTAAAAATATCTGACACTGAAGGATATTCTTCCAGAATATTTTTAATTCTTACAGTAAGTGGTTCTCTTTGTCCAGACTGCTCAAATCCCATGTTTTCAGGATTGATCAATCTTGTACTGAGGCAAGGAACTTTTAGCCATTCTGCAGTTTTCATGGGTATATCTTCATGTACCAAAATGATTGGTTCCACAGAATCTTCAAGTAAATCATTAAGGTCATCAACTTTAATGTCACAGTAACAGCATTCATGAATTGGCTTCATAATAAGTTTAGAAGGATTTCTGCTATGATGTATGGGAACTGGTGTACTGGGGCTTGCTGGAATCTGATTGCTATACAGCCATCTGATAATATTCAACATAAGGTGTAGATTTTGTTTGCTTTCTTGTTCACTGAGATCTTGGTCACTGTTGAGATATATCTTCTGAATAACCATGGAAATATGATCTGATGTCAACTCCTCTATTGAACCACAGAGCTTAAACAGTTGGTGAAATTTTGCCATAGTTTTAGGCACATTATGCAAATAAGGCTGAAGGTCAAGATCATGAATTGGTTTTATCACTGCTTGGGCAAGGGGACAGAATTTTTTGCCAGTCCAAACCCATGGAAATTTTAAGGCTTTAAATGATTCTTTCCCTTCTTTTAAATGATCATGCATGAATCCATAAATTTCAAGCAAAATATGCTGGAATTGATAGTAGTCTTCATCACTAAAAGATTTTGAAGTATACCAATCAACAACAATCTTAAAGTGTTTCAAGACAGCACTGATGCTAGGTTTTACAAAAATACCTAGTGCTTTTTCCAAGTTTACATGGATACTCTCAACAAGAGGAAGGGAAGAGCCTACTAGAATTGCATGGGCTACATCACACATATCTGGTGGTGCACAAAGATCACAGAGATCTCCTTTCCAGACTAAAGAGCCTGGATAATTTGGAGGCCTCTCCTTGCAGACTGGAACCCATTTGATTTTCTTCAATGTCATCTTTCCTTCAGATGACTGCAATAGTGTATGATTCTTATTTAAAACCAGTAAGAGTGTTTTGGCTTTCTTTAGAAGAACATTCTGATTTGGACAAGAATCAACCTGTAAGGCTTCAATTTGTTTTGCCACTTGTACAACATCTTTCTCTTTGAGACTGGCTTCATTTTTTAAACCAATCTGTCTTAAAGAGTGAAGAATATCTGGTGAGGTAAAAACTGAGGGTGGGAAACAGGTTTCTTCTTCATTATAAAAGAGATCCTTCAGTACTTCTATATCAGGGTCAAAGAGTTCACTGGCTGATGCCATCTGTTCCTGTGAAATCTGAATGAATTTTAATGGCATTAACCAATCAAGCACGTTTGGATTCTCATTTTTGAGGGAGGATAGATTCTCAAGGGTCCATAACATAAGCTGTGTTATCTCTTCATGTGAATAAAATGCATTTTCAATATCTTTTAAAATAAGCTTTAAGCAGTTAGTGGTCTTTAGCTTCTCTATTTTTAACATATTTGCCAAGCGAATAGTAGCTTCATCACTACTGTCTATTACAGAAATAGAAAGTCGCAGGTCTGGTGGAAGTTTGGCAGTATGGTGTAAGACTTTGCAACCTTTCAATTTTGTATAAGAGGAAATTCCCTGATCAGATGAATGGTTAATTCGCTTGAATATTGTCAATTCTTGAATTATTCTTTTCTCCTTTTCACTGCTATCAGTTAAACTAGCCAAGAATTTCCTGAGGGCATCTTTGTGTGTTGGAAGTAGAGAAGCTATTTGATTACACAATTTCTGCAATGGCATCTTCTCCATTATCTGCAAAATAGCACTTGGTAATGGCGAATGAATGTATTTTTTAATAAGTGGATGTTGTATAGAGGCATCTAGTTTTTTAAGAACAATCCCTCCCAGTTTTTGTACGATGTCTGCTAAAAATTCTGGAAGCTGTGCTTCAGATTCATCATCTAAAATGACTAATGATGGAATCCTGAGTCTAATGAGTTCCACACAGGTCTGGCCTTCCTCTAGTGTAGTTCTGGGGATAAGCGGCATCTCATCAAATAAAGTCAAATCCTCTGAAAAATGTATATAAAGATTCTTCCAAACCATCTTAAGCCATGAAATAGATGGGTGATTTCTGTTTTCATCACATGGATACCACTGCACAATCAACTCTCTGCCAGGCCAGAATGCATTCATTACTTCTTTGATAAGACGTGCAAATCGTTCTGGACTTAGAAGCTGCAGCTGAGTACACGGTCTTCCTGTAAATCATATACAGAAAGGTTATAAATACATATACATTCTACTATAATAGCTTTCTTTTTTTTCTTTTGAGACAGAGTCTCACTTCATCACCCTGGGTAGAATGCAGTGGCATCATAGCTCACAGCAAGCTCAAACTCTTGGTCTCAAGTGATCCTCTTGCCTCAGCCTCCCAAGTAACTGGGAGTACAGGTATCCGCTACAACACCCAGCTAGTTTTAGAAATGGGGCCTCACTCTTGCTCAGGCTGGTCTCAAAGTTCTGAGCTCAGGCAACCCATCTGCCTTGGCCTCCCAGAGTGCTAGGATTATAGGCATGAGCCACAAACCCAGCCTTATCCTACTGTAATAGCTTTCTATTCTCAAAGATAAGATAGTACTAGAAAAAGCATAACTAGGCTAAAGTAATTTTTAAATAATGATACAGAGTCTATAAATAAATCCATACTTATAAAAAACCTATGAGAAGGAATTTTCCCTGAAAAGTGCTTATTTTAAATAACTATTTTAAATGTGTTTTAAAACGTAGCCTATAAAGTTCTGCAAATGGAACCAACATGGAAAACAATGCTGACTACAAACAAAAGCACCAAAGGAAAAGCAGGTGAACTTTATATAGTACTTTCTTATTTAAGGGTAAAAATTGATAGCAAACCAACAGGTTGAGGATTCTTATACAAAATGCTTGAGATTACAAGTATTTTGGATTTCAAATTTTTTGGATTTGGGAATATCTGTATTATACTTAACCAGCTGAACATTGCAAACCCAAAAATCTGAAATCTGAAATGCCACAATAAGAATTCCTTTTGAGCATCATGTTGGTGCTTGTTTTAGATTGTGGATTTTGAATTTTGGGGTGAGGTATACTCAACTGGTTTGAATGTCTTTTTGTGCTAACTTAATGTTTCCAAGAACACACGGCTGCATGGCACAGAGGGAAAGGTGTGCGATCAGACTACAGGGGCTAGAGTATCAGGCTCGCTTGACCAGCAAAGAGATTGACATGGTTTCCTTTCACTAAGCAGATGTGTAATTTAGGTGTCATTTCATCTTTCTGAGACTTGAATTCTGTTATCTAGAAAAACCAAGGAGATGTGGCTCTAGGTCTAAAGACTTCTCTATACTTGTGCCCAAATATGGGGCATATTAACAACTTTTCCAAAGTAGCTTTTACCTACCTAGTTATTATTTACTGAACTACCTTCTGCAGAGCCCTGGGATTCTGTAGAAATGCTTCAAGGGCAGGCAAAAAGAATAAGGGGGTGTTGCTGTGAGGGCAGGGGTGTCACCTACCAGAGAAGCTCTACTTTACATTGTTTTATAAATTAGGAAGAGGAAAGTTTTTGCTAATTTTAACCACTGTCCCAAAAATTAACTTTCCAAGTGTATTTTGTGCATTTAGAATATCAGTAGAAAAAAATGGAAAAACAGTGCTATATCTTTATCAATATCAATGGGTAAGTATATGTCCATATAGGGAAATAAAAAGCTTCTCGAATTTAATCTTGTGGAAGGTAACATTCAACTTTTTCCCTATATACATATAACTTCCAGACTCTCAACAGAGCAACTTCGAAAAAATGTTCTGAGGGGACACATCTCAAGCCTTGGAAACTTTTATATATCATTATTTTTTAACCAAAAAATGATACCCTTATGTCAGAGGCACACCTATTAGGAAGATGACATTACCTTTTACCAAGAAATTATCTTTCACATAATAGTAATGAGACATTTTAAAATTACAACCACAGAAATTTAATCAAGGGCACACTTCCAAATTTAAGAGGGTTTCAATAGCAAAATTCATAATATTTTTAGTTTTTACACTGTGTAATTTAGAGTAATTCAAGGAGTAAAATTTAAGAAATAAAAATTTTGTCAGTGGTGTGACTAGTGCAGCCTCTGCCTATGAGTCTCATTAAAATATAATTTTATTATAGTGGTCTTAAAATTGCTTCCTAAGTTTATAATTCTAATAGAATATCCAAATAATAAGTAAGGCAAGAATATGATACACTAAAGATACAAAACAGTTAGAAATTAAAATTCAGAAAACAAAAATTAAATTATGCACCACTTTGCTCTATGTTAATAAATGCCACATGACATGCATTTATAGACAATCCTAGCCAATTTGTCAACTTATAAAACATATACATACCTACCTTCAGAGAAATCACCTGATATTAATGCATAAATAAAATGTCAATAAAACACACACACACCCCACGTATAGCATGCAATTAACACTCTAGTCATGCTCAACTGAAAAAAAATGATAGAAAATAAAGGAGAGAGAAAATGCAACAAGACACAATTCTAAATACATTAAGTCAATTCAATCTTAATTCCTGACTTCTATTGACTTTCTATTTAAGACAGTTAACTTAACTTAAGCTTTAACTCCTAAGTATTAATGTTAACACAGAAAAACATCTCCATGTCCTGGGTTAGAAATGCACTGAAACTGTAAACCACCTCTAATCTATTAAATAGAATCAGAAAAATCATATTTATAGCATTTTAATAAATGACTTATCATATTTGTGGACTAAAAAATTATCTACACTGTCAAAAGAGGTTAACTCAGTATTGACGTTGCTCCTAGAGACACAAAGGTTGTATTTAAATTATTACCAAATTAAACTTTGAACTCTTCTAAGAGTTTTTGTTTTACTATAGATCAATTCAGTCCCCTACATGCTCAAAATAACATGAACACAATGAATTATTAAAGTCTGCACTTTTTTGTTGTTTATGTTTATTTATATGTTATGTTCAGTGCTTACTTTGAGAATGAATGACAACATGGATGGAAAATCACAGCCCAGTTACAATTTACTTAATGAAGAGATCTCGGTCCTGGAGCTTTAATTAACTAAGAGTTTACTACATTCAACCAGACTCCTACAGAGTCACACTCAGCTGGCTAAAATGACAAACTATTTAAGGCTCTAAGTACAGTGACAGGGTTTTCTACTTGTCTTGTACAGACCACAGTGGCAATGGCAGCTTTGAGGTTGGTTGAGTTCTAACAATACTGCACTGGGTTGAGAGTCAAATCTCTTAGTAAACACATATGTGATACAGTGGAGGTTCAATTAAAGGATGTAATATACTGCAGATCAGTCAAATCTTCAAAAACGCAAAAAAAAAAAAGGGAAGTAGGAAGAAAAAGACCATACCAAATGCCTATGAACTCAGACTCCACCCAGTACTCTAGTCCAGGCACTCCAGTCTAGCAGTGGCACTGCAGGCCCTGAAGCCTCGCACAAACATCCAATATGCTTCAATATTAGCCCTAAGTGACCACATTTTTTCCCCAAAACTCAGCACTGACACTCTGCTACTGACTTTCTAGCTTTCATCTTGAACAAGAGATTCAGTAGCAGAGAAATCACTGATGGAACACAGACAGTCCCTAGTTTTCCTCTTTAATTTGATTATACCTTTAAAAAGGATATATTGATAAAGCATTAAGAAAAATATAATAATAATGCCTTTTAAGAAAAATATAGCAAGAGTGGCTATGAATGATAAGCCAATTTCAATACAAGCTAGAAACCAGATTTAGTAGTTATATACATTATCAATATGATAATGACTTGGTTTCTAAATTAATTTTAGTATATGCATGGCCTGCTTCGATAATTATCATAAAAGCAATTTCTGTAAAGCAAATCTTACAACATCTTTCAACTTTTCAAGTGATACATGAACTTGAAAAGAATACTATTACAGTTGAGTCAAAAATGTTTTATTTCAAAAAAGAAGAAGTCAGTAAAATAACATAGCAGGCACTGTGCAAACAACTATAGACTGTTCCTAAGGAGAAGTGGCTTTCAGCATACCCAGGATAGGAGTCCCCTTCCATCACCAGCCTTGACACACTAAGCCACACCCCAAACAGTGAGCCCAAGGTCCTCCAACTTCACAGTCACAGGTCCCAGAATTTACTCCCCTTCATCCTTTTTAATCTGAATATTTATATGCATCATGTAACAGATGTGTGTTCACTATCACACTTCACATTAATCCCACAGCTTAAAACATAAACTTCCACACAATTCTTTCTTTACAGACTAAGTGTTCTACGAAATCAATGTTTCCAAGTTGTTCAAATATAGTTTTGTTGTGGTATTTGTAACAAAAAATACCTATAATTAGGATAGTTTCCTCTCTCCTTTAATAGTTATTATCACCAGAAAAAAATTGTTGGCATAATTTCTAGCTACAAATGAAAAAACAGGATTCAAAGAACCAAATGAATGAAAACATCAGGCTTCAAATGAACACAACATTCAGTCAGTTTTCCTACCTGAATATCCCCAGAGAAGTTGTTGGGCTAGAATATAATTAAATCCATTCTTAGAAAAAGCCAGAATTATCATCACAATTTTCACATGATGGGTACAGAAATTATTTTGTATCTTAAAACACTGCTATCTGCAGAGGCTTTACACATCATTATGTAAAAGTAAGTCAAAAACTAAACTCCACACATAGCAGAATATACACATAAGATTTAAAGATATATTTCAAAGCAAACTAAATCCAAACTACATAAAGATCAGAGTCTTAGTTCAGAAAGAAAGCAAAGAAAGATGCATTTTATACATATAAATTACATTTCTTCCACATAAAGTCACTTATAAGCTGCCAATGGGCGTTTTTGCACGAGCTATTATCATTTAATATTTAGAGATTTTAGATAAGAATTGAGAAAGAGAAGAAATTTAATTTTTAAAATGTTTCAGAGCAACTATACAAAGCAAGTGTATAATTAATTCTAACTTATATGTTAAAGAGTTCTTTTATCACACATTTCTATTGCTTGCCTATGGTAACCACCAATAATTAAAAACTTCTAAGAACCACTCCATAGACATCTATCCCTCCTTTGTCTAAAGCAAGTCATTTATTTGATTAAGTGAACTATTACAACTCTGTGAGAAGTTTGTGCATTTCAGTACCTTATGCTAAACTTGGAAGCTAAGATAGAGACCAAAGGTCTAGACAATGGAATATAAGCTTTTGTAATCTCAACATCCTTCTAATTACCCTGGAAGCAGGCATTGTATCAGTCAGGCAATACTAAATGAGTGCCAGAGATACAGAAATAAACAACTACACATGGTCTCAGACTTTGTCTTACAGTCTAGTGGGGAAGGCAGGTATTAGCTAGTAGTATCACACACAATTAAACAGAAGCTATAGGCTGCACAAAAAATGAAGATGGGGCAGGAGATGGGGAATGGACAATGGAAACCAAAGGGACCACAGAATACAGTCCTCCAAACACAAGACAGATCAGGGGAGAGAATGAAACTGGAGAAGGACACGAAGAATAGCAAACATTTATTTAACCTTTTCCACATACCAGGCATCTTTCTAACACCCAGTAAATGGAACCAAGTACTGAGAGCATTACAGAAAATGTTAAGGATTTGAGGCATATCTAATAAATCAATATGAAAACCTTAAAAAATATAAGTAAGATCCTGGTACCAATCTATTAGGCATTTTTACCACTAAACTATTTTTTCATCTAAAACCTATTTACCTACTCTTCTAACTACAGTAGACCCCCCACAGTTGAAAACCTCCCTACACTGACCCCCTCCTTAAGTTGGCCTATCACAGACCAGACATGCACCACAGGTACACTATCAGTACAGTGGGCCTAGTTCCTTGTGCTGACCAGATTCACACTACAAAAAGTGCTCTAGTCAGTGCTAGCAAGATTTAGCTTCTCCTGATAGAACCCGAATCCACTGGTCAGTGTGCAGCAGGGGACTGATACAACTGGATAAGGAGCGAGAGCTGGAGGCAGGGACACCAACTATAAGAGAGGGGGCAAGATGTGCTGCCACAAGGTCCGGGCCCACGCTGCAGCAGAGGCAGTGGAGTGAGCAAAGGGGCTGACACAGAAAACTTAGTCAACAGGACCTGAAAACTGGAGAACAAACAGAACACACTGAGGACTCATTCAGGAGCAACTTCGTGAGCAGTGGTGTCATTCTCAGTGGGATCACTCTCAAGGAAAAGCAGATTTGGGCAGAAGATAAGGACTAAGGTTTTGAAAAGGCTGATTTTGAAGGCTATGGAATTCCAAGTGTAAAATGATAATAACAGCTGCCAATTATCAGTATTATATACCAGATATTGTGTTAAACTAAACACCACATATATTATGTATTCATCTTTCATCTTCAGTGGAATGCCTGCTATGTATAAGATATTACAACGAAGTTTTTCAATAACATGCCCTGCTGTAATAACGCAATTTGGGTAAAATTCATTTGGAAAGCTGTCACCACTCTCACCCTCCACTCAATTCTCATCCTCAATTCATTAACCTTGCAACAAAGTAGTCCTGCAGTTTATGTAATCAAATCCTGATAGCCTGAGATGTATCAGAAGGATGTTATTGTACAAAAGATGCCAAAAAAAGTACATACATTTTATGAGAAGAAAAAACTGGATTAAAATTGTAATAGTCAATATATATCGATAACAAAAGACACAAGTCACATTTGACTTCAGCAATTATATAACAGAGGCATTCTAGGTGGCTATAATGTCCACACACTTCTGATTATGGTGAATGAAAAGTAACACACGGACAACATCACTTAAAATGTGTATAGATTTTTTGGCACCCCTAGTATTACTGTGTTATTGATGAGAAAAAAGAGGCTCAAGGAAAATGGAAAAGTTGTTCAAAGTTACACAATAAATTCAGAAGTTTGAGCCCAGATTTGTGTGACTACAAAGTCCGTATTATTAATCTCTATTGCACTATCCCTCTTCAGACTAAAGTAGCAACTGAAGATATGGAGGCTGTTAACATGCATGAGAGCAGATGAATATACTCAAGTCAAGTAAGTAATAAGCCATCTTTAGGGGGTAAACTGAGGAATAGAGAATTAACCAATAATTCTGAAAAGCAGCCAAAAGAGACAAAGGACACCAAAGAAGAATGGTATCACGGAAACTGAGGCTTCAAAGGGCAGTATCAGAGCTCCAAGGAGATTGAGCAAAATAAATAGAAAAGCCACTGGATTTATTAACACAAAAATCATTAACTGGTGATGTCATCCATGTTAGTGGAACGATAGTGAAAGCAAAAGTTTTTTTGCAATGATAATAAATAATAAGGCAGTACAAACAAGACCACTCTGTCTGGAAGCTGGACTACACTAGAACGTAAGAAAGCAAGTCAGAGTCCAGGTTTTTTCTGTTCTCCCTGAAATGAGAGATTAGTGAAATATTGAATTCCTAGGAGAGGGCAGTAGAAGGGAACACTGAAAATACAACCAGTAACTTAGTATTTGGCTAAGGGTTTTTTTTTTTTTGTTTTGTTTTAAGACAGAGCCTCAAGCTGTGACCCTGGATACAGTGCTCTGACATCACAGCTCACAGCAACCTCCAATTCCTGGGCTCAAGTCAATCTCTTGCCTCCGCCTCCCAAGCAGCTGGGACTACAGGCGCCCGCCACAACACCTGGCCATTTTTGGGTTGCAGCTGTCCTTGTTGTTTGGTGGGCCCCAGGCTGGATTGGAACCTGCCAGCTCAGGTATACGTGGCTGGCGCCTTAGCCCGTTGAGCCACAGGCGCCGAGCCTGGCTAAGGGTTTTAAATGTGATCCAAGTAAAGGGTAAAAATTATCAAATAATGACACAGATTTTGTGTGAGCTACAGAATTACACATGGAAAAACATTTTATTTTAATTTTATGCAGAAATACTTTCGAGACCGCTGCACTGGTTTTTACTGATCACTGGTAAATATCAGTCCACAGAAATCTGTGTCAGCAAAACAATGGAGTAACAGTTATTTAAGCAAAAACTATCAAATGTTGTTATCTATTTGGGAAATTCTCTACCACATGAAGGGAGCTCCATACCCATAACTCTCGGCCTCTCTTCTCTCACTCTCACTAATACCCGCCATGTGTCCCACATCACCAGAAAGAGGGATGATGATTATTGCCTTTCTAAATTTCATTTAGAAATTTAAGAAGAGCATCTGAATATGCTTCAGGTACCTCAGAGCTACCTCCTCCATGCTACTTTTCAAATGGGCAAGCCCCACACAAGGAAACCTGTGATTAGATAGTGAGCTAATCCATTTAATACTCTGCTGTTCACTGTAAGTCCACTGCCTGCCGTAAGCCATAATCTCCAACATCACGATATTACTGACAGCAGTGATTTTTGAAATCTGCTCAATTCCTCTGCTAACCTCTTCACTGACTCTGACTCTGAAAGGAAAGCAGTGTGTGACTTACTGGGCCCCCCAAAGTCCCTAGCTCAGCATGCTCCCAAAACAACAAAACTAATGATGCCAATAAAGTTGTATCAAAAACTAATTTTTGTCTAGAACAAATAGTATAAAAATAATTGGGAAAATACTCAAGAAACAGTTACTCATTACCTATATGATCAGTTAAAATAATCAAGAGAATAACAACCTAAAACTTAGATAAAGAAAAGTGATCACAAAGACAATTTCTGGGAATACTGAGCTATACATGAGTGATGAAAAATGCTAGAACATCTAATGATCCAAAGAAAACTAACCAAGAACCAGAGATAAAAGTGTTTGCCATATGACCCCAAAATAACAAAACCTGAATCCACAGTAGATGAGACATATAAGGTGGGAAGACTTAATTTTGAAAGATACAAATTACCTAAGTTAATTTATGAATTTAATTCATCCTTAAAAATGTAACAGGGATGCATCCACCAAGGGCTAGAGAAGCAAGCTGTGGCTATGCTCTATCCCACAGGATATTTGGAAATCTTGACCAAAAGCAGTATTTACTCTGCTGTCCTCTACCCTCCTCATTTGCTTTGGCTCTGAATAACTTTTGGCTGATTATCACATCAAAAACAATTTGCCACCAACAAAAATATTCTCTTCAAAAGAAAGTAATACACTACAAAAGAAAACACTATAGCAATGAGAAAGAACGATTAACAGCCACATGCAACAATCTGGATGGACTCCACCAAAGTAACAGAAAGCACAAGAAGCCAGACACAAGTATACACACTGTGTGATTCCTTTTACGAAATCACACTAACTAGGGAGATGAATCTGTGCCGTTAAAAGCCAAGATCACGGTTACCCTTGAGTAGTATCTGTTTTCTGATCTGAGTTATATGGATATGTTCATTTTGCAAAATTTCACTTAGCTTAAATACTTATGTACAGAAGGTACATTTTCTTTACGTACCTTCTATTTAAAGCAAAATTTTTTTAAAAGAATATAACAGAGATTAAAAAAAAAAAATTTCCAAAGCTTTGAAGCAAAACATGGCAGTTATAGGAATCTATGCTTAGACACTGAAAGGGGCTATTTTGAAGATGACAAATCACAATTAAATGAGTAATCTAATGGAAAACATCGATCTCACAGTTACCATCTCGGAGTTACAGACCCCTTATGGCATGCAACATTTACACACTCATTTTATTTCAGCCTCACTTTAACTCCAACCCAATATGCCTCCCTCATTCCAATTTCTTTTACTTACATTTTACTATATAAAGATGTACAATTATTGGCAACTTTTCCTTAAGTAATTACCTTTGAAAAGACTAAATGCTACATAAAAGACACATCACAAAGAATACCTTCATAGTGTTAACCAGGGGGACAAATCTAGAATTTCTCAGGCCAACATCTAACTTAGAGAAAATTCAGGTGATAATTTTATCAGGAAAAACATACTGCAGAAGTTGAAAGATAGTATTAAAGTTAGAACCATAGTGATTGTTCTTCCCAAATTATTGCCTTTTCCTGAAAAACAGGACACCTATCAGAAACCCACTGCTTTCCTAAGACCTCACTCTTCCTCTCTTCTGACACTGTTACAAAGTTCACTTTATCTGTCCATACTTCCCTGCAGTAGGTCCCGTCTAAAGTAAGCCCAGCACAACCACATAAAACCACGAAGAAAATGGTGGTGTGAGAAATACAGCAAAGATGACACGGTAGGAGACACGACCCCCCAACCCTGCCTGGCAACCTTGATCTTAACCTTTCACTCTTCATTTGTGTTATTTAACTAACAATCCCTGTCTTCTATTACCACACATAAACATAAAAAATGTTTTAATATAGAGGTTTATTTTTTAAAAAAATTATACTACCTCGGGTTTGGGCAGCTTCCTTTAAAGCAGATAGAAGGTGAGGCTTCAAGTCATCCAAAATAAATTTTCCTTCAAGACCTGGGAAAAGGGACCTAAAGAGTAAAAAGAACGAAACCATTATCCTAATCTTCTAATAAATCTTTAAAAATCATGTATTATTTTCAAACGAGTTAAATGTACTATTCCATTTCATATAAATTATAATGCACACATCAAATCAAATTATAATACTTTTTAATTAGATATTAACTAGGCTTTGAAGCATGAACCATCACATGCCACATTCAAATTTAGAAATAATCTAAGCATCTTAGAATAAGACTAATTTTATTTTCTGAAATGTCAATACACACCCTCAGTTATAAAGAATTAATTTCAACTAACTTAAATTTCTGAACTAGTTACTGTTAGCACTTCATAATCATTGTCTTCAGTGCTCTGTTATTGAAATTTCCAAAGAAAAACAACTTCTTGGATAACTTAACTGATAAACATTTGAAAGCTTTTTCACTTAAAATATAAAACGCATCTTTAGTATTTCAACAAAGTGTTTGTGTTCCTAACTATAAAATCTAGTTGTCTTCCTAACTATAAAATCTAAACAGATAACTGATGGATCACACAATGAAGGGCTCTCTGTGTGGGCAGGGGATGGGGGTCCCCTAGGAGTAAGCAAGCATTTCAGGAGTGGGAGCTCTACCTTGGATAATCCTCAGAGGTAATATAAATAACATCTTGATCTGATACAGATGAGGAGAAGGGGACAAAATTTCCATTTTGTAAGGGTAGCAGCTCTAGCCCAAGCAGCTCACTGTAGGCTTGGTCAGAAAGCACAAATTCTAAAAGATGAAGCTTCTCTTTAGCACTGTCCAGGTGTGCATACTTCCTCAGCACCTGCCGCACCCACCCGGGCGTCACCTTCCTCACAGGTGTTGCACCAGAGGCAGCTGTGAGCTGAACAGCAGCAGCCACATTCACCGGTACCTTGGCAATTTGCTTCCCTGAGCTCTGGAGGTAGTTGAGCACGGTTTTTGTGTATTCCAAACTTTCATCGAGTTCTGAGAAGTAGGCCTGCTCCAACTTGACCCAAGCACCGCTAATGGAGTAGATCACTGCATTCTGGAACAGCTCGCTGAACAGGGGCTCTAACACTGGCTGCCAGTGCACCCTGACTTTGCTTGCCTCAGGCCAAAGCTTATAGATGACATCAACAGACAAGAGGAACTCAGAGCTCTTTTCTGTCTCCAGACGTTTTATTGAATCTAAGATCAGAGTGGCATAAGCTTTGGGGACGACATTCACAACGAGAAATTCATTCCACAAGGCTGCTGGATCTCTCCACTGATCCAGCTCTCTCCATTTTATGCTGCGGCGGTTGTCAGTCAGGCCAAAGAAGCCACTAATGTGAACCGGGAGGCCTGTTCTGCTTTCCTCACCAGGTGGTAAAGGAAGAAAACAAAATGCTTTTCCTGAGAAATCAGATATTGCTCCTTCTGCTTCATCATCTCTGTCTGATAAAGACACAGCTATTCCAATGATTGGGACAAACTTCAATTCATCAGCTAGAGAGTCAAGTTTACTACTAATCCCTCGCCCACCCACACTGTTACACACCAGCCAAGATGTCTTCTGGGCATCCTTGGTGCTCGCATCTTCTAAAACTATATTTACATGATATGTTACACAGGTAATGCTGCTGCTTGGAATCTTTTTACAATAATTACTTATGGCAGTTCCCAGAATCTTTACAGAATTCGGTCGCTCGTGTTTCAGTGCCTTATTCTCACTTGAAGTCACTCTAAATACCAGTTTCTCTGTTCCATCAGCCTCTCGGACATACAAGGAGACGTCCTGCACACTTTTCAGAAAGAGCAGCACTGTGTCTGCATCTGCTCTAAAAGACTCAAACAACTCAAGAACCTTCTGCTTATTGTACAGGTTACTGCTGAGCTGGGAAGGTTGTAGGCGAAGAGGGAAACGGAAAAACGTTCCTGGAAAACTGCCATTTATAAATGTCTCCTTGGTGCTTCCAAAAATGCCAACAAATGGTGCAAACTGGTCTGACAGTTCACTGATTTCTTTGCTGTCATCTTTGAGATTCCAACATTGGCCTGATTCATGTGGGCCAAAAAGTGTTTGATGAGGATCTAACATACCAATCTGGTCACCACTGAAGATACAAGGAACATCTGTAAAGAAAAATTTAAGGCATGATCAACTCTGAAATGTAATGGACAATAATAATTGCAATTACAAATAAATAATTATAATTACCATTGAAATGCTACACGTGAAAAAGAAGGAACCATAAAATAACTTGAGAACAGATTTATCTAATAACAAACTTAATTTATACCTTTGTTAATGTAATTCTCTGAACTACCTCTCTTGATGTAATTAAACCATGTTCACCTACCTCCAGAGAAGTAATCATGAAAATTAATGATTTCTCTTTTGATTCATTCTAATAGTTAACTGACAGGCGTAGAGACTTTCTGTGATTTGGGGGAAAACCATGGCCATATCTTCAAATACTCATTAAACATGGCCACTGAACCCAATAAAACAGAACAAAGTTGCATCCTATGCTCAAAATTTAATATTCAAAGGTACACTGTGAGCCAGGCATGGTGTCTCACGCCTGTAATCTACACACTCTGGAAGGCCAAGGTGGGTGGATTGCTTGAGCTCAGGAGTTTGAGATCACCCTGAGCAAGAATGACACCCCATCTCTACAAAAAAAAAAAACAAAAACAAATGAAGACTGTGCCCACCATGTCATTTAGCAAGCACATGGCCTGGAGTGCATGTGAAGTGCACTGCCTGGGCTTCTAGAGAGGGAGTGCTTCTCACATGCTTCTTACGCATGCGCGGGGAGCATCAAGCCATGCCAATCCTGCTCAACATACACACTTTTTGTACAACATGGACCCTAAACTGATACCAATTGCTTCATCTGTTCTTCAACCAAAGCCAGGGTGGTATTTTCACACTGGCAGAGAAAGTGGATCTGTTAGACTTACCATACTGAGGAAATGCCTCATCATGGCACTCCTCTAAGGGCCTTTCAAGGGTGCTTCTGACATGTTTTGCCTCATATGCTGACATTAGCAACTAAGCTTCTTATAAGATGCAACTTCTCTGAAGTCGACCTTTAGTATATCTATGGTTGTCAATCGCAGGTTCAGTTGTCACAATCACTGACTTCTAACCTCATAGGTATTTTAAGTTAGCAAATGTTAAGTCCACCAACCCCCTGGTTGCCCTGTTTTGTTACACAGGGCCACACCTCCATCACTGAAATCAGGCCAGGGACTCTTGACAATGTACAAGCATGACCTATAACCTTCTCAAATCCTCAGGTTAGAGAACAGCCATCTAGTGCACACAATTATGCTCAGTTTGAATTAGGAAATAAAACCACACTGAGATGCAGAGGCTGGGCAATCAGATGGGCTCTGACTTCACAATTCATTCCTGCAGAAATCGCAGCTGTGCCCACATCATTTACAAATGTCACAGACCTGAGGGGTAACTTGCAAACAGTTGGACACATGAATATTAATATTCATAGAGAACAGCTATATTTTAACATAGAAATTAATATAATTTTATTATTATATATTTAACATAAATATATTATTATTCATGTAATATGCTTACTAAATTTTAGCCATAGTTGCAATGACTCTACCTCCCACTCCCTACAGGGAAGTCCCAATTTAGGCCAACTATCCGAGAATATCACCACCCTTTGTCTCAAAACGTCCTGGTTTGAATGATACAGTACGTGGTCATCCTAGCAATAGCTATACCTCTTGCCTGTTCAATCTTTCCTTCTCCCACAAGACATAGTTTGAGAGTAAAAATAATAAGGACCAATTCCATAAAAGAATTTTTATCACACAACTATAGAAAATAGTAAGAGCTTTACTTCTGGAAGAATAGCCATATGTTCTTGCAGATGTCTACACTGCAAGAGTCTCAAATCTTTCCTACTGTGATTAGGAACAAGACATCTCATATTCTTTCTAGTTTGGAAACATGACTTCAAAGTAATCTTTAAAATACTTATAAATCTAAGAAAAGCAGAATGTTTATAAGATGAAAAATATGCAGATACCAGAACCACTATAAAGATTTTCACTTTCTCAGTTATTCAGTGCCATTAGATATTATACTTTCCTCTTTAATGTTCTAATAGAAACATGTAAAAAAAAAAAAACTGGTGATAATCTGTTTGACTTTGAAATTTGTAGGATGAAAATTTTCAGATAATAATAATTTTGTGTATTTCAAAAGCTACATTTCAAATCTCACAAAATTACTTAATATATTAAGTAATTAATATAGTGATTCCACTAGATCATAATGACTTTAACTTTTAGCATCACACGATGAAGTACAACTTTGGTATAGTGACCATAGTAATTTCAGAAAATTCGAGACACTGATATTTCATTGACATACATCTTGCCACTGACAAATTTGGAAAAAATACTTTTAAAACAGCAACACCTCTGAAGTTAATCAAATAAATCACAGAATATAAGCTAAAATATTTCCAATATCAAAACTGAAAAACCAAATGCCATACCTGTTATATGGTACACAGAATTAAACCCAATTCCAAATCTTCCAACCTTCAAAGGGTCATCCTTTTTCCTGCTTCTTGCTATTTCTTGAATGCCGTGCCAGTCCTCAGGGGTGAAAACTGCATTGTTGTACACATAGAGAGCTGACCCTGGAGAAGAGTACACAGCAGCTCTTCAGAAAGAAGCATGCCAGAGTGCTCAGCTCTGCTTTAAGAGCTTTCTGTACACAAAGCTCTTCTTCCATGAGAAAAAGAAGAGGACTGAATCAAGTTGACTGAATTCTACATTATAATTTCAATTGTTTTTACAACAGAAATAAAGATACACATTGATGGTATAAAAATCAGCAGCAGAAGAAATATAGCATTGATGGCTAAAAATCCAAAAAGGGAAAATTAAGGATGTTATGGTACTTATATACCAAAAATATAGGGCAAACAAAGAAATTAATCAGTGTATTCTCTTTGTAAAATGTGTTCTAAGTAGCATATTTAACTATTTTTTTTTTTTTTGGCAAATGAAAAACATTTACAAAATAAATACATAATAACATAGTTAAATATCTATATATTTCATAAATATATGAAAATGTATTAAGAGACTTGCTAACTGAAGAAACTACATAAGATAATGGATATGTTGTTTGCTTCACTATAGTAACCATTTTACTATATATATATATTTCTAACGTAATATACTTTAAAAAGACACAATAAGACTTGCCTTAAAAAATTAAAAATAAAGAAACTTTGTTAATATGTTATTTTATTAAGGTGAAACTTATTCCTTTAACAATATTGGCTCGGCGCCTGTGGCTCAACGGGCTAAGGCGCCAGCCACGGCACCAGCCACGTACACCTGAGCTGGTGGATTCGAATCCAGCCCTGGCCCACCAAACAACAATGATGGCTGCAACCAAAAAAATGGCTGGGCATTGTGGTGGATGCTTGTAGTCCCAGCTACTTGGGAGGCCGAAGCAAGAGATTCGCTTTAGCCCAGGAATTAGAGGTTGCTGTGAGCTGTGATGCCACAGCACTCTCTCCAGGGTGACAGCTTGAGGCTCTGTCTTAAAAAAAAAAAAAAAAAACACAATATTAATAACCACCTTATAAGTGTTTGGAGTTTTGTTTTTTCATCAGCCTCTAGATTTTATAATATAAGGCATTACTTGTGTAAATTAGAAAACTATTATTGTGACAAATGCTCAAATTATAAAAGAATTATACCACCTATTTATCCAGAATAGTATCACCTATCTCCAGAGCAGATCCTTGAAACAACTGTATTTATAATTCTGAAGAAACATTTTTGGAACTTTGCTTTTTGAAATCTGTCTTCAGATTCTCTAACCTTCTTTGAATATATTTAACCATATTGTCATACTTTAAAGATGACTAATATTTTTCTTTCCAAAGTTAATGAAGTATAACATATATGCAAAAGTACAAAGATCTTAAAGTACAGCTTGACGAATTCTTACAAAGCAAACCAGCCCACATAATCTCCATCCAGATGAATTACATAGGGCACTCGCAGCACCCCCAGATGCCTTTCCTCAGATCCTATAAACTCAAGCACAGACGAGAAGATGTTGGCCTAGTTTCTTTGACAAAACTGGAATGACTAGTCTTTTTAAAATAGCCAAAGTTGGAATATGAAAGTAGTTCAGGCTGCAAAGGCTTTTTTGGAAAAGATGAGGACAAGGTGATGGGAGAGGACTCTGGAGTCAGGTGAGTTTGGGTGTCAGACCAAGATCACCAGTTACCAACTATAGCACTTCAGGGAAACTGAAGTGATTAAGCCCAGTTTCTTCATCTGCACAAGAAAAATACAACTAGTTTTCTACCCACAAAAGAGTGCTGAGGATCCAGTGAAACAATACAAATAAGGGGCTCAGCACAGAACCTAGCAGAGAGCAGACATCTAAAAATCAGGTGTAATAATCAGACATTATTACTGTTATAATCAGAATTATTATATAACTCTATTAGTCCTTAATATAGTATTATTAAGTCTTGTATAGTAAGGAATTCTCTACAATAAATACTACAGGAATAATAATAAAACAAATATATTGCTATTACCCAATAGCTAACTACAAAGGTCACTACAAAAGTTTCGAGACAGACTGTGTTATGGTCCATTATTTCACTTCCAAGAAACACAGTGGACAGCTTCCTTCCTGATTCACTGGCGCAAGTTTCAGCTTGCTCAGCTTATCAGTGTTGCTGGGAGGCTTGATTTGTTTCCATCCACAGGGTACTCTGACAGAGTCAACTATAAAGCTAGGAAGAGAATTTTTAGGTGATGATTTTCCATGATTTTAGAATTGGGTTACACAAGTCTCAAAGCCTTATGCATCTGCAACAGGCTTTTAGGGACCTCACTCCTTTCTGTGTGATAATTTTTTAGTGGTTTCAAGAATTTAGAAGAGGTCAAACTTTACTGAGAGATAAGGAGAGGAGCGGGTGTCCAGCAACCACAGTGGCTGAGGAAAACATCACCACTTTGGAAAAATGGTTCTCGAGAACAATCAAGTGATATTTAAGGACACTGAAGCAGCCCTACAGGTTGGATCACCTGTGGTGTCCAAACTTCTGCATGATTACCTTTAAGTCAGGAAAGTTTCATCCCCATGGTGCCTCACACTTTGACAGGTGAGCAAAAGTACATCCATGTGGAATGGTGCAAAGAAACCACACCATGGAATGATGCACATCAGATTCAACAGAGGCAAGTCCAGACACATTTCTGACACATTACTGGTGATGAAACCTGGACTTACCAGTTTGATCCAGAGAATAACAGCCAACTGACACACTAACAAAAGTGAAGCAGCCCCAAAGTGTCAGAAAGAAAATGGTGGCAACAGTCTTCTGCAAAAGCAGTCATGTGGCACTTGTTCCTCTGGAGGAACAAAGGACTGTTACTGCTCAGGGGTACACAACATTATGCCCACCAAAAGTTTTACGGAAGCTTCAAGAATGGCAACCTAGGACAGGTCTGCAAGGAACCACCTTGACTGCGACAATGTATCAGCCACATGGCCAACATCACCATTCAGTTCCTCAAGTCCACACATGTTAAACTTATGACTCAATCACCCTATAGTCCTGACCGGGCCCTATGTGATTATTTCCTGTTCCCTACAGTCAAAAATTGCATGCACAGAAGAAGATTCTCCAGCCCAGAAATAACTGTTCATGCCTATTAAGATGAGCTCACACCACTTAAAGATGATTGAAAAGAGTGTTTTCAAAAATCATTTACAAGAACTCAAAAGTACACAGAATGTCATGGCAGTTATTTTGAGAAAATACAGTGATCAGCATGATTTTATATTTCTTAATTTTTGTGTTATCTCAAAACTTTCACAGTGTCTCTCACATAGCTGGTTTAAAATGGCACATAGCAAGTAGTGTCTGGTTCTTCCTGCTTGAAATGTCCTTTAAAAACACCTATGATGACACAGAAAGAAAGGTCCATAAAAACTTACAACAATAAATACCAAACCCAAGAGTGAACCTCTTGCCAGAACCTAGAAAGAACTCCTGTAACTTACAAGGTCCATGAAAGGAAATTAAGAAATTCAACAGGGAACACACCCAAGTACTCTACCAGGAATGTGGCAGACTGCCAGCCTTTGAAGGAAGACCCACCATCTGTACTCTCCAAGGTTTTTTAACCTATCAAAACTGCTATTACCCATCCTACACCAACAATGCAATGCCCCAAGAGAAGAAACATGGTGAAAAGCATCCCTGTAAATGGAACAACTAGGCCTGGGAATTGGAGCTTCCCTTACACCCTGGATGTTCAGGGTCAGGACAGACGGCCCACCTCAGCAGGAGGAACTAGGGAAAGTCAGCTAACAGGAAGAATCTAGTTGTCATGGAATGTTTTTCATCAGGGTATAATTCTGATCATTTGCATCCTGAAATAATTACAGTATAGAAGCACATATTTTCTTTGCCCGAATCAAGGTAGAGGAGTCTCAATAGATCACTCTCTGCTTCTACCACTCATATCTATTTTAAATACCTCACATCTATACTTATCAAAAAGGTGTGCTCTTAGTTCCAAAAGTGACATTAAGGTCTGAGGGGAAACTAAAAAGGTTATCTAGGAAGGAAAGGGCTGGAAGAAGGCCTATAATTTACTTTTCCCTTTACTCAGGGAATACCCAACAAAGCAAGCAATGACCTGGCCAAATCTCTTTGTAAACATGCTGACAGCAGATGATGATGAGGCAAGCACATTCACAGTATTTACTAGGAGGAGAATCTTTAGCTATTTGACATTTTAAGAAGGTTGCTTATTGTAAGCTTAGAATTTATATTTCTGAGACATAATTCCCTAAATGTCCCAAGCTCTGTGATTATCAGAGAAAACCGTTAACATGTTTTATGACCAAAATTGTTCCCAATGTGTAATTGATAGTCTGTGTGCATCGCTCGGAGACCACTTCTGTGAAATCCAGTCCAAGCTACGTCCTACTGCAGCACAAAAGAACCTAGGGGAGGTGCCGGGAGTCCTCCTTCCCTCACCTATGTCTTGTAATAAACCATATCCTCGAAATCCTTAGAGAAGTGTGATACTGGGTAAGAGCTCTTATTCTTGCACATCTGACTTGAAAACTGAACCTTCTATCATCTCATATAAACAGGAACAAAAACAAGTTAGAATCGAAGTTTTCAGCTGCAACACTAAGTGGCCGTAAAGGTAAAAGCTGCCACGAGCTAAGAAGACGACTGCTCACATCTGAGAAAGACGGGCAAGAGGACATTCTCTAACAGGCAGCAGCATGCAGGGCCCTCAATAAATGTTCACTAAATAAAGAACAAAGATCACGGGCACCTAATTTTACATGTCCACATTTATTGTAAACCGGCCATTTTTAAAGAGCCTAGCTCCATGTATTTTTATGCACAAACTCAGCTAAATAATCTTGTTTCAGCTACTTTTTTAAATGTGGTATAAAATCAAGGATAGAAGCAAAAAATTCCCAGGCATTAGGCAAAATTTTGAAACAAAATACTTCTAGGATCTCTTTACTCTCACTTTTATGGTTCTATGGTACATGTATAATTGGTAATTGACATCACTATGACATCAAACATAAAACAGTATCACGCATATAATTTCATTTAATCCTCAAAATAACAGGCAGAAACATTTTGCTCTCATGCCACCCACAGGTGAGCAATGAGTCAGTACCAGGGTGAGAGCTGCTATCTGGTGCACTGCTGCCCTTGGAGCTATAAACATGGTAGTCCTGTGTATGACAGAACTTCATCTGGAGTTCCTTGAGTACAAATTGGATGTTTTTCCATTGTGGTTACATTAAAGTCACAGGCTCTTAGAGTCAAGAAACCTAGGCTAATCCTCTCATTATAAAAATTATCTGACCTTGGAGATGACTGGCCCCAAACACCCAGGTTGCAGCAGTCGGAACTAGAACACATGCCTCTTGACATTATCTCTCAACTCATTTCTTCTTACAGAATAAATAAAGTGCAACTTTCAAGTTACAGAATAGTTCTTAAGAATGACCATATAAGCTATAATAAATGCTAAGTTTTAATTAACAATAATGTTCATTTCCTTCCTAATTCATAAAGTATCTTTTTAAAAATATATGAGTTCCATTTCTTTAAAAATCTGTCAGAAAAAGTCTGAATTGATCTTTTCTTTTCCTCAATAACTTCCTGTCATATACAGTCATTCACAACCATCCTCCTGACTTCAGAGCTGTACTAAAAGTTATGAATATTCTTTTCAAAACAAAGCTTCACAGCACAAAAGTGAGATATTAGTAGTCAACTGGTTGTGATTCCCTTATTGGAGTAGGTATCTATTGTTTATGGTTTTCTCACTTCTTTCATTTTCTAGTTCCGTCAATCTTTCTTCCCACCCCACTTTCAAACAGTGCTGTGGATACCCTGAAAACAGAAAATAATAAACAAGGCACAGCCCTGTTACAACTTCTCTCCAAATACAAGAAAGTGTTATGCACGTGGAAAAGCTGTCCCTTTATTTTACTGATAATATAAAATACAACCTGACTGAGTAGAATACGAGGCTTTGCAATTGCATGGCTTGTTATTTTGCTTTGAATTTTGAGACTTTTATTCTTTGTTTTCAAAATACCAACTGGCAGAGATAATCTTTCTACCAGCAGAAAAAAATCTGAAATGGAATTAAACATGATAGTACAAATGATAATCAAACTGTTCATTAAACAAAGCATTATAAATCATTGAAAATCACCTGTTAGTATATAAAATAAAACTTGTTCCTAATTATTGATTCTTACCCTGATATTGTGCCATATCTTTTGACCAAAGGGTCTCTGTTCCATACTGAGTTTCATCATATAGAAATTTAACTTCTGTGGCCCCAGCATCTTCTGCATTCTGAATTAATTCCTAAACATGAAATACACAAAAAATAATTATATTTAGTAATATAGTAATCTATTGACCATCTTTGTATTTATATACAATATTTAAAAATTAACTATATTTAAGTAAAGTAAACCCACTATTTGTATGGGTATCTTTAAGATCTAGTAAAGTTACCACTGAAAGTATTCCTATTTTGTCATGTATACTGTGTATTTTTTTGTCCAAATTTTTGACAGAATAATAAGGATGCGCATGTTATGTGGGTGGTACAACTCAGGATACATTGGTAGTACAGTTCAGGAGCACATGAGACATGGGTAGTACAGCTCGGGAGCACATGAGACATGGGTAGTACAGCTCAGGGTACATGAGTAGTACAGCTTGGGAGCACATGAGACATGGGTAGTACAGCTCAGGGTACATGGGTAGAACAGTTCAGGAGCACATGAGACATGGGTAGTACAGCTTAGGGTACATGGGTAGAACAGTTCGGGAGCACATGAGACATGGGTAGTATAGCTCTGGAGCAGGTCTCCACAGGATGCTACTGCCTCCCAACCTGGGCCCACCAGGCACACAGGTTCCAGTCCAGAAGGTTCCAGGATCCAATGGGAGCAGGCCAGAGCGGCCTCCACTGAGTGATGCAATCAGAGAAGAGGGTGGTGGCAGAGCTGGTGAGGCAGATAGTGAGTATGTGGGTCAAGAGCCTAGGCTTGAGGTCCAGCTATACAGATGGCACCAGGAGCCCTGCACAGCCCCAGGGACCTGCTTGGCTGCCCACAGGCTGAGCAGCGTCGGAAGCTCCCACCCTGCTGGACATGTGCTTGGCCGTCTCAGCTGCAGCCCCAACACAGTGGGGAGGGAAAGGCTTCCACGAGAGAGGTAAGAGGGGGGCCTTCAGGAGAGTGTTAGCCCTCCCTAGACATGCCTCTCCCAGGCGAGAACCAGCCACTTTCTCCAAGGGCATTTTCCTGAAAGTCTGGGACAAAAACATGGGTGTGCATCACACACAGGGATGCATTATACATGGCGAGATAGATGACTGTTACATACATGTGAGAGTATGGTTAAAAAGTCCTAAAAATTCTTTAAATTTGCTATCTCTTAGCTTCTAAATAGTAATTCTAATACTATTATATTTAAACTGTCTCTTATTTACCTAAAGCTTTTGTTCAAAAGAAATTACTCCATATCCAAAAGTTATACATATAGTTCTGAGGGAGGTACCTCATGCATGAGCAGTTACCAAAAACAGATCTTTATCATTTGCATACCAAAGTTGCCTTCTCTTAGAAAAAAAAAAAATGAAGTGAAAGAGTATCAAGCTATATGTACCCTTTAATAAGCTCCATTCTTGAGAGCTTGAGATACGAACATTTCTTTCTCCTGTACTAAGCTGAAAGCCTCTTGACAACTAGGACTGACTCATTCCTCTCATGAAAGAGGGAGTACTACTCTTTGTCTGGAGGGAGTACTATTTGTCTGGTAGGCTAGGAGAAAGGTGACCAGACCTGTAATATAGAAAGAAAAGGACAAACTGCAAGATTTGCCTCAACAACATTTCCAATCCTGATAATCCAAATCACTTCTGGACATACAGAGCTCTGGTCAATGTGATGTGAGCTCTAGACTCTGAAATAAACTCTAGAGGTATCAGCCCTAGCTTATTTTGGACCTTGTCTAAAGTAAGGAAAATCAATAGATATTAACATTTCCTGAAAGAGTTCTTACTTCGACCAAACCAAAAGGTTATGCTTTAAATGGATGGGTCTTTAGAAATGTAATGCATCACCCTGTATTAAAACTCAGGAACCTCTTATTTGGGGGAGAAATAATTTTTTACTTCCCCAGAACCTTGGCATCACTAAACCGGGAAATAACCACTGATGCTGATACCACAGCAGTGCCAATAGAAATGCCTTTAACAGAGCAGAAAAGTATCATACAGGGTGCCCAAAAAAGTTGCTATAAATAGGAAAAATTAAACTCATATTTTATGTTAATTTCATATTTTTATAATTATATATCAACACATAGAGAAATATTTTATAAGTATTATTTTATAATGAATATTTTGCAAATAATATTTTGCAATAAAATTTTTATTTTATAATGAATATTTTGCAATAAAGTATTATTTTATAATGAATATTTTGCAAATGAATATTTTGGCATATTTAGATACAATTTCTCATCCTCACTATGTACGTCTGGTGACCTTTCGGACACCTTGTACAACGTCCACATGAAAACAAGCAACTTTAAGAACATAGAGGGAAGAGCACAGACTTGAAAAACTAGTTTTAACATCAGACTATCAGTTCATCCTCTGTATTCCAAAGGGTTGGGGGTCTTACCCACCAGCTGCTCAAACCCAAACCTGAACATCTGAGCCATACCTCCCACTATCATATTATCAGCCACTAATTCCTCCTGGAGCCATACAACTACCTATTTCTCACTGGGTTTTTAATTTTTAAGCTCTATTCAGTCTAAAAGAATCCTTTAAAATGAAACAATTTTATGTGTATTAGGATAATATGATAATATAAAGTATGAAAAAAATGAACAGGGAGCAAAACATTACATTAACTAACAAAATGGTAGCAATTTGGGGGCTGGATCTTGTCTTCCTTCGGATATCTGTGAATTCTACATATTTAAGGGAAGAGAAATGGAGTAAACTGAAGATAAACTTCCAAGTCCCAAGTTCCAACTCAAAACAAAAAATGTAGTTTGAGATTTTCTCTTAAGCTGTAATCCTCAGAGACTGCTTTCAAACTGACTCTGAGAAGGAACAATAAATTTTATTTTTTTATGCTTTTGGGCAAATCACTAAAATTTCTAAACCTAGGTGATTTCTAAGATTCCTATTAAATCTAAAATACTTGAATTCTACTAAAATATCCATGGAACAAAAACTATACTGAGCTGGCCAAAATATATACATGTATGTGAGCAAAGCAGAAGGCCTAACAACAGCTGTATGCCAAAGACCATGCTCAGACCACTGGCTCCAGTCTCAGGGAGGATCCCGCTCACTCACTAACGTTACCAACTAAATCTGCATGTGAATGTATTCTGTTCACTTCTCTCCACCCCAAACAGCCTTGTACCTATACTCTTCTCATCTTCTTTTTCCTAATAAAAATAGTTTTCCCATTCACCTTCTGTGAATCACTGATACCTATTCTGGAAGACAGACTGAAACTGACCCAATATCCCTCTAAGTGTCTATCTAAGCATAAGCATCTACATTAAACACTCAGTCCTTACTCTCTATAATGAAGGCTGAGATACTGAAGGGTAATCACACTAAATAAATATGAAGAAAAATACACAATCACTGATCTACTTTTACAATTAAGTAGGTTTTTTACTAAGCTTAAATACAAAATCTAATTTTTGCAGTATTGCTTTGCTTTCTGTTTTTTTAATGCATATATTCAAGCTATAAAAAAATCATGAATAGAAATAAATAACTAAAATAACTATCCTATTAAATAAATCCTTTCCAAAAAAAGGAAAAAAGAAAAAAAAAATTTTTTTTTTTTTTTGAGACAGTCTCACTCAGTTGCCTTGGGGTTGAGTGCCATCACATCATATATCTCAGCAACCTCAAATTCCTGGGCATAAGCGACACTCTTACCTCTGCCTCCCAAGTAGCTGGAAGACAGGCACCTGCCACAATGTCTGGCTATTTATTTTTTTTTTAGAGACGGGTTCTTGCTCTTGCTCAGGCTGGTCTCAAACTCCTGAGCTCAGGCAATCTACCCACCTTGGCCTCCCAGGGTTCTAGGATTACAGGTGGTTAGCCACTGCACCTGGCCAAGTAAACTTTTTTTATATATTTATATAAAAAATTGTATTCTCATATACTTATCATACTAAGTTTTTGTTTAAGTTCCATTCCAGATTTAGCATATATGCTTTTAATTTATTACTAATAGGAACAGAAGTAACATCATTAATTAAGTAATAAATTGGCTTACTAATTCCCCCCTCTCCCACTTGAATTTAATTATTATTGATTTCATATTAGTATTGAGTACACTGGATATTTGCAAAAAAGCAAACTTCTAGTTAAATCTAGGAGTCCAATGGACACATGTTTGTGGCCTTCAATTTTCGACTTTGTATTATTTTGTTTGTTTCTTTGGTTCGTTGGTTGGTTGGCTGGCTGGTACCCGTACAAAGCTCTACATAAACACTCCTAGAGTGACACTACGCTTGATTATAGCACAAAGAAGCACAGTGTGTTCCTTTCCCCCAGAAACTCATATACATATTTATTCTGACGCCAGTTTCAAATCCATCCCATCCAGCTATCCAGGGCAGTTACAGGTGCATATATAGAGCCATTCAAATCTGTACAAAATTTTAAAAATTTAAATATTCTAATTAAATTTACCTTACCTCATTTTTATTGAAGTAAATCACTGCTGAATACAAACGTACGCCCTACCTTAAGAATCTGTCCTCCTTCTGGATATCTTCTTAAAATGTCCTTGAGAAAATCAACAAGTGGTGGAGTTGTTTGACCAAATCGACCTAAAACACAAGAGCACATTTTAAATGATTTAGAAAACAATTACATGACCTAAGATCAATATGTAACTTGGTTCTGAGACAAAGTATAACTAATTATACAAGTTACAGTTTCATACATCTCACTGTAGCACCGTGGTACGAAAATCTACCTAAGGAATTCAGCAGAAAGAAAAGCAGATGCCATTTTATCAAATCAGGTTTTTAACTGAACTACAAATTAGGTTTCAAAAATATTCAAAAACACACTGTCAGAAAAGATTATTAATTCAAAACAAAGAACATGATGAGGTGGAGAGGAGTATGGCTATTTCTCAAAGCAAATGGAATAAATGGTGCTATTTTGTGGGTGCTTTGCCACCAACTAATAAGCCAGAGATAGTAGTGCCAATGTTCACATTCTTAATATTTTCAATGTCAACCAGTGTTTTAACTGTTATGAAAACTGGCAGTCACTGCCTCAACAGCTGTCTAGCTCAAGTACCCTTAAACCTTATAGATATTCTGAAACCAACTGACTGTGCCTCCTTCAGATAGGTGTCGGAGGCTGTAGGGAGAATGGGAAGAAGTGAGGTAATTCCTCTGATGCACAGAATTTTTAAAATTGGTATACATGTAAAAAGAAATCTGTGCTTAAACAAACAAAATCATCACCATAAATTTATGTGCATCATTTCAGTACAACTACCCAAGACCAAGCCCAAACAAGACTCTTGTTTCCAGACTTCGACCCCACTCATTCTTATAATTCAACTAGCTCCATTTGCCTTTGCTTCCTCTGGCACAGATATATGCTTTCATTTCACTTTTAAAACAACTTTTAAAAGCACTTTATTGTGGTCAAATTGACATACAAAAAACTATAGATATTTATGTATGCAACTCAATGCATTTGGAGACAAGTATACCCCCATGAAACCCTGAAACCATCATCACTCCCTTCAGTGCCATAAATATATCCATCACCTCCAAAAGCTTTCTCTCCTGTCTCTTTTGCTTTTATTAACTTTTGTGGTAAGAGCACTTAATGTAAGCTTCACCCTCTTGGCAAATTTTTAAGTACACAACACAGTATCATTCATGTTAGGCCCTGCATTGTACAGTAGATCTCCACATCTTACATATAACAAAGTTGGAGAACCCTTTGACCAACACCGTCTCATTTCTCCCTCCCCCAGCCCTGGCAACCGTCATCTAGTCTCTGCTTCTTTGTTAAAACTTAATCTTTATGGAACTAAATATGACATACACTCCTGGTAAAGTCAATATTATACCTCCCCCTTTTAAGCCTTTTGATTGAAGGTTTACAAAAAGATGACAATTTTTGGAAGTCAGATCTCCAATCTTGATCCAGTCAGATAACTGAAAAAAAGAAAATAAAATGTATGAAAAGCAATATAGTCCCTAGTACTGTAAATTCAAAACATTACCTTAATTTTTTTTTTTCCACTTAAGAATGCTTGTTAACTGTTCTTATCAGAAAGTAAGTTGCTCTGGAGAATGAATATTCCAAAGATCAGAAATTTAGTAAAAACTTTTATTTAAAAATTAGAAGGATTTAAAGGCTTTTTTTCCTTAAATAATTAGAAACTAATAAAAATCCACATATTTCTGCTTTAACGTAATTTAAAAATTTTAACAATGAATCAAGATCATTAACTTAAGTAAAATCATTGTTTTGATCAACATCTCCAAAGCATATTGCTCTTAACAGAGCTCAATGAGACCTTAACAGATATTGGAGGACAAAAATAAAATATTTCTAAATTATTTGGAATAATTTGGTTTTTAGGGCATTTATTATTTATATAATAACTTTCTTAGAAAAGAGCATACTAAGCTGCAGTTCCCAAATTTTAGCAGCAATTTTTTTTCATTTACTTTCATTTACTTTCAGACAGCATCCTACAGGATAGTATTCCTAGACACACACTTTGGAAAACACTACAACAGATGCTGCTACCAAAAAAAGGTGTGATGTGTAAGGAAGAGGAGATGAAGCTTCCGACCTTTGAAACCGCCTTGATGTATAACTACCCTGAAATCAACTTCCTAAACAATGCCTTGACATTTACTTTTGTTTTGGTGATTTTTCTGTTTCTCCTAAAGGCAGAGTACAAAGTGTGGTACTGTGATCAACAGGGGCAGCGTAATAGAGGACCTTTTTTGGAAAAAAGATAAATAATGCAAAGCCAGATCAACCTTTTCCCCACCAATGTTCATCACTGAGAGTTCCTGTGGAGGGACCTGTGACAGGTCAACTGACTCCAAAACATGACTGAAAAGCTCATTTGAAGGACGAACTTTCCAACTTACACTTCCTCAACAGGGTACAAAAGTCATCCTTTACCATTTCAAAAATTTGACACTTCCAACTCATGGCACAATGATATCCTCCAAGGTTCCTAAAACTAAACCTGCCAAAACATGAACTCAAGCTATGTGGGTCTGATGATCAACATTTCCAAAAGACTAATCCATGGCCTATCTATTGGAAAGCAATTTTCCAAGAAGAGCAATCAAACAGAGACAACCTCAGCAGGCCTACCTGGTTCAACCTCCATAGCTTGCCAAGATTTAGAGGCTTTTCTTGGACTTCTGTCTTTTCTGGATCCTGAGTCACTCCAACCAAGCAAAGTAACTTTGCTCTCATTCATCCCCACATTCAGAGTGCCATATGAAATCTTAAAAGTTACCCATTTAGTCTATTTTGCTTCTAAAACAGGATGATTATAAAATAATTCAAACATCTGGGTCTCTGTCCATGCCAGCCTCAACCTCCTGTATAAACCTCAGAGATACGCATCTTCATTTAACTCTCTCCAAATTACGAAGCGGACAATACAATACTAATTCCATTGTGGGTCTCCCAACATTTCTTCCTTTGTTCAGCTCTCAGGGACACAGGGAGATGCTCAAGAGCCAAAAGTTAGGGAACAGGGGGAATTTGTGCCAATTTAAGACAGAAAAGGTTTCCAACTTCCTGGTTTAAGGCTTTAAGCACATTTGGTATGGAGCTAAAAGTATCAGCAAGAGGCAAAACTATAATTTATAGCTTCGCTGACTTTGATAGGGAAATAATGTCAGGTGCTTACAAATACCTCCAGGCCACGGAAAGCCAGACAAAAAAAAAGAGGAGGATAGTAGCTATCCTGGAAAGACTGACAAGCACCTACTGCAGAGTCCACATCAACCAAACCCAGCATGTGGTTGAGGAGCTGTCAAGCACGTTGTGCCCCATGATTGCACTAATGTACACAATTACGATTTAATAAAATTTTAAAAAAATAAAATAAATTAAAAAATATCTTTTAACAATACAGAAGACCCACTTCTTTACTACAATCTTGGTGTTTTTTAAATTGCCACTGGCTTATTGAAACAGATCCATTATCTTACACTCTGTTTGTCTTTTTATACTAAAATAAATTTCTTTTTTTTTTTGTTTGGAAAAAAAAAAAGGAAAAGAAAGCCCCAGATGTGAAAGAAATACAGGTAACGTTTCTGATAGCTTACTAAGTTAATTGGTCAGTAGAGGTCACAGCCCATCCTTTTCTGAGTCCAGAGAGAACTGGGTCCTCTGCTTGCTTCCTGCTTATGCTTCATCTTTGACTTTTGAAGTTAATTTTAATGGTTTAAGCCCTTCCCCTTTTTTTTCAAAAGAGCTTTACTTTGAATTTTTATTTTTCCCCAACTGATAGATACCCTGACAGACTATGGTATGAAAAGAGTAAAAAGTTCATGGAGTTTGGAATCAGACAGACCTGGATTCCAATCCTGGCCTGCTATTTCATCTCTCTGAATCTTAGCTGTATTCTACTACAAAATGCACTTGCAATGTCTAACATGAAGTTCCTCTGAGTATTAAGTTAAATGATACATGTAAACACATCATCTATACTGGAACAGGTATGCTACAGTGACACTGTACACCTACTCCAGAATAAATCCTTCACTTTGAGAATGGTATCTGGAACAAGCTCAATAAATGGTAATCACACTCTCAACACATTTTACCAAAATACAGAAGAAAGTGCTAAGCATCAGTTATTTCCCAAATTCTATCTCCAGCCCTGACCTCTCTCCCTTGAGTTTTAGTACCAGATTTGTAGCTGCTTGTTGAATATTACTACCTAGTAGAGACTTCAGAATTGGTTAGAATTAACCAATTAGTTTTATCTTGTTCATATTAGAAATAAGAAAGCAAACCCCCAGCATTAATTAACTTGGCCTCTGTTACATACACACAGGCAGGATGGGAAGGACCTAGGTCACCCACCTCTCTATTCCCTACATCTTCCTACATGCTACTTTAGGTCTTACCAGCTTGCCAGAAGGTGAGCTAAACACATGTAATAGAAAACTGATTGCTACGCTTCCTCCAAACTAAGCTCCCCCTCTGCTAACTGAACCATTACTTTCCTAATCTGACTCAAAGCTTGTCCATATTCTTGGCAAAACCTTCTATCTTATTCTACACCCATCTTCCCAGCCCCCACATCCATTTGATACCAAACTGCCCTAATTTTACCTTTGAGAAAGTCTCCTATATCCTTTTCTTTCAGTTGCACCTTTACACCCAGCCACAGTCTAGACCAGCGGTTCTCAACCTGTGGGTCGCAACCCACAGGAACTGTATTAAAGGGCCACGGCACTAGGAAGGTTGAGAACCGCTGGTCTAGACCCTTATCGCCTTTTACTAGCACAAGTGTCCCACCTAGACCCCCTTCTGCCTGCCCGCTCAATCTCGAACACTTTACACACACTGCCACTCTCACCATCCCACATCCACGTTTGCATACACACCTACAAAAACACTTCTAAAGGGGGTGGTGCCTGTGGCTCAAAGGAGTAGGGCGCTGGCCCCATATGCCGGAGGTGGCGGGTTCAAACCCAGCCTTGGCCAAAAACTGCAAAAAAAAAAAACCACTTCTAACACTTCTAATGAGCCACACCTGACCCTTTGAACATGACCCCATCTAGGGAACAAGAAAAACAATTAGAACCAGAGTAACAAAAGAAATGTGTATAAAACCAGGAGAGAAGACAGGAGAAGAAGATTAAGAGATGTGGGCAGTCACAGAAAGAAATAGGAATGACAAATCTCTGCTCCTTTTTAAGTCTATGTCAAGTCCTAACTCACCAGTCTGCACAACATAGTGAGAATCCTCTCTTTAAAAAATCTAAAAAATTAGCTAGTCAAGGTGGCATGCACCTAAAGTCCCAGCTACTCAGAGGCTGAGGCAGAAGGATCACTTGAGCCCAGGAGTATGATGCTGTGGTGAGCTACAATTATGCCACTGCTCTCCAGTCTATGTGACAGAGACACCTTATTTCTAAAAAAAAAAAAAAAAAATTAATAAATAAAAATTTAAAACTAAAGTCCTCAATCAGCCTTTCGTTGGCTGCCACCACAGTCTTAGGTCCTTCTGAAGAAGCTAATAACAAGGGCAGCACCTGTGGCTCAAAGGAGTAGGGCGCCGGCTCCACATACCGGAGGTGGTGGGTTCAAACCCACCCCGGCCAAAAACTGCAAAAAAAAACACAAGAAGCTAATAACATAGTGGGGTGAGGCCCTCATTTAATCAGAGGACTAGCAGCCACCATTTACCCACACCACAGCCTCCTCAGAACATGCCTGCATCTATACCGCCATCATTCTACATGAAGTTACCGTGACCTTAACGAAGGATAAGATCAATGCCCTCATGACAGCAGCTGGGATAAACACTAAACCTTTGGGGCCTGGCTTGTTGACAAAGGCCCTGGCCAATGTCAACGGGAGCCTCATCTGCAATGTCTGCAATGTCAGGGTTGGCAGACCAGCTCCAGAGTGGGTGCAGTGCCAGCGGGAGGTCCTGCCCGTCATCACTGCTGGTGGAAGTGAGAAGAGAAGAATCCAATGAGTCTAATGAGGACACACGCTGTGGTCTTTTTGATTAAACCTCATTTGTAACATATTCAATAAAAAGCTGAACTCTTTAAAAAAAACCAGTTCTCACTCAAGTCGAAGAATGCATGCCAACAAACACCTTGGGGAACTGATAAGAAGGACTGATCCATCCATGGAGGAACATGAGAAAAGATTAATAAGAAATCCGTGTCAAAGAGGACAAGGAACAAGAAAATTGACCCAGGTACTAAAGGCCAAGATTACCCTGAAGGATTAAAAATCCTAAGTACAAAGTACTTCGCCAATATTTGCAGTGGACAGTAAAGAAACCCCATACTTAAAATGTCACCCTATGTTGTTCCTTATGTATTTCTTATACACCTGTTCAACTTTTTTTGAACTCCTTTTAAATACTGAAAATGATGTTTTTTATGTGATATTACAATAAAAGTTTTTTTTAAAAAATAAAAAAGTTAATTTTCAGTAAAATGTCTTCAATTAAACTCTTTTAAGAAAACTACAAAATTTTCACCAATCTTAAAGGACACAATATGAAATACTTCTATTTTCCAAAGTTTTCCTCTATCACGCAATTCACTTGCACTTTAGAAGTTGTATTATTAAGTTTACTCCTCAAAATAATAGGTTCTATATTAAATTATATATTACTATTCTCTGGACCCTAAATTTCTGTGACTCAAACATGGGGGGAAATTTCCAAGATATACATAAAAGGTGAAGATATTTACCAGTATTCCAGTTAAATTTATAACATAAATAGAAAAACATGACTAATGATTAAGGCACCTCAATGACGATGTCTCTAAAAAAAAAAAAAAACTCCTGTGGCTATAATGCCTAACAAAAACTAATGGTAATTTCAGAAACTTAAGATTCAGACAAGATGGGGCGGGTTGCGCATGTTAAAATGGTAAATCAATAAAAATTATAACTAGTGATGGCACACACCAGTGTCGACTGTGTTTAAGTTATTTAAGGAGCACTATTGAATCAGAGCATCTCTCTCCTGGCGCTGAGAAGGAAGCAAGCGCGCCGCTGCGCTAAACCCTCGCCCGGAGCGCGGCCCCCGGCTCCCGCAGCAGGAGGCGCCCCCGCCGCGGCCCGCGCCTACCTCGCGGTCGCCGCGCCACAGCCGCTGCTCCGCCGCGGGGAAGCCAGTCTCGGCGGAGATGCGCTCCTTCACGTCGCGCGCGGTCCAGGACGCCGGAACCGCCAGAGTCCTGCAGCCCACGCAGCCAGAGAGCACGGTCACCCGGACCCACCTGCGCGGAAGGCAAAGGGACCGCAGTGAGACTACCGGAGGAGAGCCGGCTCCGGCCCCCGCATCGCCGAGCGCGCGCCCCCCGGCCCGGCCCGGCCCGGCCCGGCCCGGCCAGCGTTACCTATCCCCCATCGCGGGCGTCCTCGACTGCGGGGCTTGCATCCGCCCCCCAACGCCGTCGCTGGTCACGGCAGGCCCCGCCGCACCCACAGGCCGGGCGCCGGCCGGGAGGGCGGGATCCTCATGGCGCAGGCGGGCCTGCCGCCCGGCTCAGCCGCAGCCCCGAGAGCAGCGGCCTGAGCCGAGGTGGAAAGGCAAGAGGAAGCCGAAGGCGGCGGCCGCGCGCTCCCGCCCGAGCCTGGCCCCTGCAGGCTCCGCTCGCGAGCATGCGCCCGCCCGCCAGGACCGTTAGCGGTGGAGCAGCTCCGCCCCGCCCCGTCGGCCAGGCCCCGCCCCACCACCACGGCCCCGCCCAGCCCATCTGGAGTCCGGAGCAAGGGCGCTGCGCTTCTATTCCCTCCAGACCTGCCCACCCCCGCCAATCTTGCAGAGCCTCCTTTTCCCCAACCTCTAACACGGCGTGGTACTTGCAAAATGTGCTAGAAAGGAAATGCATTTTCCCTGCTAGAGTTCAACAGAGCATTGAAATGCAAAACTAGACACTTCTCTAGGGCCTCTGTCTCTACAACTGTAATGACTTTTACTCAATGGAAACGTCTACAAATAAGAATTATCGTGACTTCTTAAGCATGAGAAGGGAGCCTGCTGGTTAAAGAACACAGTTGTTGGCAGCACCTGTGCCTCAAAGGAGTAGGGCGCCAGCCCCATATGCCGGAGGTGGCGGGTTCAAACCCAGCTCTGGCCAAAAAAAAAAAAAAAAAACTGCAAAAACAAAAAAAAAGAACACAGTTGGCTTCCGTGGTTTTGTTTCGTGTTTGTTTTTAAGTAGGATCAATGACTCAGTTGGCTGGGGAAAGGACAGACAGCAGCAAAGTAATAGATGAGAATGCACCTAAGTTTTCTTATGACATATTTAAAAACTTATTTTGGCAAATTATTTTATATTGTCAGTAGCCTTAGTGTATCCCCATCTCAGCTGCAGACTCTTTGAAAGCAGTAACGTGAGTCTTGGAAAATAAGATAAGTTGATAAAATCACCCCACAGTAAGAAAGCTGTCTTGTAATTTGAAAATTTGCCAGGCTTTACAAGGCTTTCATCAATGCTAGGCCCTTGCTTTGGCTTATTTCTTCCAGATATGGATGAGTACATTGCAAAAAGAAAAGCAATAGCTATTAAAGCAATTCAAAAGCCACACTGTGAACAAATAAATTTATTTGTTATTCTTATTAACACCCCAAAAGATGGGTGGGCACCCATTTCTCAGTGATTATGGTACTGGCCACATGCTTTGGGGCTGGAGGTTTCCAACCTGGCCTGGGCCTGCTAAACAAACAACAACAACAACAACAAAACTAAAAAGAATAGAATTAAATGTTAAAGTCAACAAAAAAAGATAATAATTCAATTGCAGCTTCTCCCCCCAAAAATACTACTACTCAAAACTCATCATCTGAAATAAATACATAGAATACTCTCACAGCTGTTCCATATTTCTCTTGCCATAGTTAAAAGGGAGAGTGATACAAGTCATGCATACCTTTTCCAACTTAGAAGACATAAGCTTGCTCAAACACTTAGAGGAGAATGTGATAATTCAGTATAGAGATTAGGCCAGAAAACCCTATTTACTTCTTTAGTCAGACAAGACTGTACAAGCAGACACGTTAGAATAGCAAAAAATGGAAAGAACGTGAGCTCGCATTTATCAAGTGACTTTTCTCTCTGGTCCAAGTACCATGCTCAGTCTCCAAGGCCTGGAAATCACTATAGCCCCTGCTATAGTATCAAAGCACACCTAAATCCTTCCATTATAAGAGTTCACAGTAAACCTCTGGTTCTACCAGCTTTCCTTAGGCTCTTTCCTTGGGAATTAGGTAAGCAGGACGCAATGACAATGCAACCCAGGGGCAGAGGTAAGGACTTGAGAGACAAAAGGATGACTTAAACCAAGAGGCACTGAGCAAGATGAGAAGCAGGTTTAGCTGAGGAAGAAGGCTGGTCAGAAGATCTGTTGAGTATCTGGAGTATCGTCAGGATACATCTTAAAGGCATAAAAACAAATCTGAAACTCAGAAGAGATGCCAAAGCTAAGGATATACCAGATTTAGGAATCATTCATTTAACCATTTGGATAATATTTATTGAATCCCTGCTCTGTCCTAGCTGGATATGGTCCCAATAACAATGACAAACAATGAACAAAACAAAGTCCCTAAGTAGTTGTTCAACGGGTATAGAGTTTCTGTTTTACAAGATGAAAAGAGCTCTGGAGATGGATGGGTACGGATGGTTGCCCACAATTATGAATGCATTTAATATCACTGTGTGCATAAAATAGTTAAGATGGTAAATTGTATGTGATGTGTATTTTACCTCAATAAAAAAAAATAAACTTTTTAAAAGCTAGCCCAGAAACATTAATGAGAAGAGTTGCCAAGGCTTGGTACAAGTGGCGGGTGGAGGACAGGTCATGGACCAGTGAAGATGGGGTCAGTATAGGTCTCTAATGAGATATTAGATATCACACCCGGACTGGCAGGTAAGCAGCAGCAAAAGACTGAAAAGCCAGAAAAAGCAAAGATTAACTTGGGCAACTGGTAGAGGAACAAGACAAAAGTGACAAAATGTTACTAGCTAAGGATATACTTTATATTAGGTAGAGACCCCAAGTGCTGTAGGTTTTGCTTTCTAGTTTCTAAGTGTACAATGATGATTTCTAATGCATGTTATGTAAACAAGTGACAGGATTACTTTGACAAAAACCATCAGTAAGTATATGAGTTCCCAAAAAAAAGAAATAGGAATCCAACTTTAGTGAGGATCTTGAGAGCTAAAGGAGCAAAATGATTTGCCCAAAGTCACACAGGTGGATTCCAGGCCTGGCTCCAAACTGCAGGCTCTTTCCATTCTGTAAAGGGCTGGACTAATGGGAATTATTAAAACCAGTAAAAATATTTTATTAAATATAAAAATAACCCAAATCTCAATAAATAATACACGAATTCCTTTTGTAATATCAGGTAGGGGTAAGTACTATTTAAGAGGGCAGGGCAAGATAACAGAGCAAAAAATAGAGGGTACTCTTTCTGAGCAAAGCCTAAAGGAATTGAGGGAAGCTGTCATATGAGAAGAAAGGGGGCCCAAAGCCACTGGTGTAGTTCCCTCTTTCATAATTTTTGACCTGCACTGGAATTATTTCCTCCTACCGGGTCTGTCTCCTCTAGTTTCCCCTTCTCCAATTCATTTCCCAACTTGCCACAAAGTAAGATTTGGAATTGATGTCTATTTTGTCTACCAATGGAGTTCCACAACCTGAAAGAGGTCCTAACACAGAATGAGTACTCAATAAATACAAAAAAAGGAAGAAGTAAGGATGGAAGGAAAGGGGGAAGGGAGAAAGAGAGGAAAAATACCTGGAAAACACAGAAAAGTAGAAAGAAATGGGTCCAATCATTATTCATAGTTCCTTATTCCAATTGCATATTCCAATATAAGCAACATTTTTGCACATTTCCATTAATTTAAGGATTTTTAACATGATTGTGATTATACTATGTGTATTCAATATTTTTTAAAATTTTTATCATTTTTATGAGCCTCACTTCTTAAGCATAATACTGTATTTCACTGAGAAGAACTGTCTTTGGCTACCTAACCATTTTAAGATTACACAGGTATTTAAATTTTTTTTACATCTGAACACCCTTTAATATATATATTCATTCATGACCTCTTATCACTGTTTCTTATAAATGTTTAGCTGAGCCTTAACGCACTTTTTTTTTTTTTTTTTTTTGAAACAGAGTAAGATGTTGTCACCCTGGGTAGAATGCAATGGCATCATAACTCACAGCAACCACAAACTCCTGGGTTCAAGTGATCCTCCTGTTTCAGCCTCCTGGGTTGCTGGAACTACAAGTGCCTGCCAGAATACCTTGCTAGTCTTTCTCTTTTTAGTAGAGATAGGGTCTCATTCTTGCTCAGGCTGGTCTCAAAGCTCAAGAGATCCACCAGCCTCAGCCTCCCAGAGTGCTAGAATTATAGGTGTGAGCACCACACTTGGCTGAACCTCAGCTTATTCTGAAGGAGCATATCAACAAGAGCAGCACAGCAAGAAGTCACAATGTTAGTCCCTTTTGTTTAGAATGAGTTCACACTAACAACTCATAGAGAAGTCAGAGAACCACACTTGGAGCCTATTTCACTTGTAGAGGTGGTTAAATAAAACTGGCCTTTTGCATAAGCTAGACTGTGTTGGCTAGAAGCAGAAAACAATGTTATGCCTTTTCATAACTCCATTTTAACTTCCCCTGAAGCTTCTGTTTTCCCTCACCCTTGGATGGAGTATCTGGCAGGAGCATTAACTTCCCCATTACTCCAGGAGGATGAATTTCTTCTACTCCCTAAAATGGGCCCATTCTCATAACTGAAAATCCTGTCTAAGTAATAAAACACCAGTCTGGCCAAATGTAAAAATTATTCACTAGCTACTGGCTGTCTTTACTTTGGCCATGCAAATCTGCTGGACTACAGTTTGGAAGCAGAGAGTGAAGCTAATAGTTAACCTCCTGGCAACAATGCTTTGTAATTTTAAGAAATGGGATGTGTCTAAATAGCCTTTTATCACAGGGAACCTATTCATCCCGTCTGGAAAATATTCACCAGTTATGTAAAGACGTAAGTATAACTAATTATTATTCCTCTGTTTAATAGCTGTTTGATAATTGGTAAGGATGTTGTGCACACACAATTCAGTTAAGTCCTAAAGAATGAGTAAAAACCACAAGCCAAATAGAGGGGAAAGATCGTTAAGGAAGAGGAAATGGCACCTGCAAAATGTTAGAGTGGAAAAATCACAATAAAGCTGAGGAACTTCCCATAGTTCCACATTATCAGAGGGTAGAATTAGTATGAAGGCACAGAAAACGTTGATCCTGGAGAAGTTTGAAATCTTAGGGTCACATCTGAAGTTACCTGAAATGAAGGGGGAGCTACTTGTAGATGTTAATCCAGTAAGGGGATCATAATTGCATTTCACGAAGATGAGGATTCCTTTGGCAACAGTATTGAGACAGCTTGGGTGACAAAAAGACATAATATAAGAACAAAACCAAGGGAAAAAATAGTGTCAGTGAGTTTAAGTGAAAAGCTTCAAAAAGGGTATCCCCAGTGCCAAGTATCACATAGGTAAAATGCCCATAGCATTTGACAACTAGGAGGCCACTGACTTCATTCTGTGCTCCAGGACCTGCAAGAATTTCCCAATAACTTTAGGATCAAGGTCAAGTTATTTGGCACAGCATACATGGCTTCATGAGTTAGCCTGGGTCATCCTTCTCAGATTCTCCTCAGGTCACCCACACACATAAGCCATTCTATATCCATGACCAATTGGTAGTACTATGTAGCATGGACCACCTCCTGTGTGCCAGGGACCTGCTAAAAGTCTTCTATCACTTAGAGCATTTGCTCTTCCCAACAACCCCACGAAGTACATAAAACATTAATTTTCAGATAAAGGAAATGAAACTAAATATCTTACCGATTGCCCCACAGCGATCAATGGGAAAATTAGGATTTGAACCCAGATAGTCCAACTCTTTTGCAGCCCGTATAGCCTATGGCTAGGAGGAGTGAGAGTTATAGGAAATACCTGAATATCTCAATAATGGAACATCTTGGTGGAAAGGGCATGGAGAGGGATTTAGCTCTCCTAACAAGCATGAGAGCTTGCGAGATGAGAGCATTAGTGAATTGGCAGTCTCTACACCTGTGGTGTTGAGAAGCACGAGATCAGCCTTCTATTAGGCTGGAGGAGTAGGCAGTCAAGGAGCATGCACATTCTATCACAGACACGCTTACTCTGACTCTGTCTCCTCTCCTGCCTGCAGAACGTTAGCATGGTGTCTCTCTGCTGAAGATCACCAAGCTCTACTAAAGACTAAGACCTATCTATTCTAAGAAGACTGCTTTACTCTCTCTAAGACTCTCTCTCTCTCTCCAGCTAAAGTAGGTAGCCCTCAGGCACTCAAGAGAAACTGTACCTGAGCAAGGTAACTCAGCGGGCCATGTCCGGAACTTAGTTAAGCTGGGCCCGAGACCTGGCCAGTCCTGGGCCCTGACAAGTGGTGTCAGAAGTGACCTGTGACACAGCTCCAGAGCCCAAGCACTGTGTGCTGTTTCTCATTGCTGTGCTATCCCCATGGGCTCTATCCAAGTTCTCTCCACCTCCCTGCAGTCCTCTTCCCATCACTGTCCATCTAATAAATCTAGTCCAAGTACCTAGTTCAAGTACCACCACTTCTCACAGTTTTCCTTGACTCTTCCAAGCTATTTCTTTTTTTTTTATTGTCTTTATTATTAAATCATAGCTGTTTCCAAGCTATTTCTTTCTATACAACTTGTCTTCGCATATACACATATCATATTTTACTGATTAGAATTAACTTCTATTCCTTGCAATGGGAGCACCTTTGTATTCCTCTTTCTGTCTTAAGGGCCTCATAGATACAAATATTTAATAAGTATTCCCTAAGATATTTGAGAGTTGAATGAATTACTGTATGTAGGTAAATATCAACTTCACTCCTGACATCAATTAATAAGGCTTTATTTTGGTTTGGGTTCTGTTAGAAATACTTTTGGCTATAGGTAAACTGACTACCTGACCAGCAACAACTAAACTGATAAGGGTTTCTTTTTGTCACATGTTAGGAAGTGTGTAGGAAGGCTGTTTCTCAACAACGTCAGGATCACTGCCCCAGTGATGCTTTGGGTCTATATCTCTCCTTTTTCTAAAATGACTAGAATACAATGTAGGAGGAAGGAGAAAGGGAAGGACACTAGTTGCATCCATTTCATCAGGGAAACAAGAATATTCCAGAATTCTCATTTTCTCTCTCTCTCTCTCTTTTTTGCTCTCTCCCATTAGCTCCCTCTAGCTGCAAGAAAGGCAGAGAAAATGAATATTTCACTTTTAAGCCTCTATAGTGGAAGATTTCCACAAGAGAGTAAGGATTTGTGAGTGAATGTTGGATCACCCAACAATACTATCTACAATATTATTCTAATCCACATAGCAAAATTATTTTCAAAGTGTCTGCAAAAATATTAGAAAACAATAAGTACTAAGTTTTTAAAAGACTACTAGTAACATAATCAAAATACATTTTTTAAAGGATATGGGGGAGGTAGATATAGTATTTCATAAAAGTAATTTTTCCCTGCATTGGGATAGGAATTAGGAAGATCCTATGTCTTTTCTGTCCAGTCTTATGTAATGACAATCTTGAGGTATCCTTATGTTACAAAACATCATTTCAATTCCATGATTAGGACAAGTTCAGCCAAAGTCATTAAATAAAATTTTAACCTTCCATCTCCAAAGATCATATTTCTCCTTGTTCCTTCCATCACAATCCCAAAGTCAAAGGCCCATAGTTCAAAGACTGTCAGCCTTCCAGAAAGGAAGCATGGGCAGTTTCTGGTTTTACCCTATCTCCCCAAATAGTTATCTGTGATATGACCCCACAGAGGCCAAAGTCTGGAATCTGGGAAAAGAAGAAGGATAGATAGGACTATTTGGCTGGGTGACTTCGAGCCTTATGGTCTGGCAGGTGATTAAAGCTCGCCCTTTTCTTCCGTGGCACTCTTTGGAAATTGCGCCAGTGAGTTTCTGTGGTTTCAGGTAAGTGCATTTTATACCTGGTGGTCACTCATGACTCCACCACCTTAGGAGTTCCACAACATATCCTGCTTCTTGATCCTGGGGCCCCTCCACCCCTCAAGCAGAGGAGGCTCCAATTTAACCCCACTCTGATGCACTCCCACCTAGCTCAGGTGTGGTCTATGGACAATTCTCTTATCTCCTTTACCCAGTGACGCTGTGGGATTTAGGACCAGGGCCCCAAAGAGTCTGTGAGCAAAGGCAGTAAGTCCTCTGAGTGGTTCACCAGGCTTGATATGAGGGAGGTGACACTTGTCTACTCTTGTCCACTTGACATCGCTCTTCAAAACAATCTCAGCAAAACTTCCCTGCCCTCTCTATCCTCTGGCTTGAGGGTTTCCCAGTCACAGAACTTGCTCTTGTCCCCTTTCAAAATCATGCACATGAGAAAGGATCGGTCACCCCAAACATTGGAATACGACATCTATAGTCAAAACTAAAGTAATACCTATTTTGTTTTAGCACATTTTTCCTTTTAGATTTTTGAATTTTAAAATGTCCATAACATCATATTTACCATCTTGACCATTTTAAGTATACAGTTCAATGGCATTAAATACATTCATAATGTTGGGCAACCATCACCATTATCTACCTCCGTAAGTCTTTCCACCTTATAAAGCTGAAACTCTATAGTCATCACACAACAACTCCCCATTTCCCCTCTGCCAGGCTCTGGCAACCACCATTCTACCATTCTCTATGATTTTGACTATTCTAAGTACCTCATGTAAGTGGAATCATGATGTATTTATCTTTTTGTGACTGGCTTACTTCATTTAGCATAATATCCTCAAGGTTCAACCATATTGTAGCGTATTACAAAATTCCCTCTTCCTTAAAAGACTGATTAATATTCCATTGTGTGCATATGCCACACTCTGCTTATCCATTCAACCAATGACAGATGTTTGGGTTGCTTCCACATTTTAGACACTATGAATAACACTGCTACAAACATGGGTATATAAATCTCTTTGAGACTCTGCTTTCAATTCTTTTGGGCATATACCAGAGAGGAATTGCTGGATTATATGGCAAGTCTATGTTTAATCTTTTGAAGAACTGCTATCCTTTTCTCCACAGTTCCTATACCATTCTACATTCCCGCTAACCAGCAGCCAAGGGTTGTAATTTTCCACATTCTTGCTAACACTTATTATTTTCTTGATTTTTGATCATAAACATTTTAATGGATGTGAGGTGGTATCTTACTGTAGTTTTGATTTTCATTTCCCTAATGATTAGTAACATCAAGCATCTTTTCACATGTTTATTGCCCATTTGTATATCTGCTTCAGAAAAATGTCTATGCAAGCCCTTTTGTCTACTTCTGAATCAAGTTGTTTGTTTTGCAGCTATTTTAAATTTTAGGAGTTTTTTATAAATTCTGGATATTAATCCCTTATCAGACATATGATTTGCAAATATTTTCTCCTAATCTGTAGGTTGCCTTTTTACTTTGGTCATAATATCTTTTGAGGTATAAAATTTTTTAATTTTCATAAAGTCCTATTTGTCTATTTTTCTTTTCCTGTCTGAGCCTGTGGTATCATATCTAAGAAATCATCTTCAAATCCAATGTAGTGACATGTTCACCCTATGTTTTCTTCTAAGGAGTTTATTGTTTTAGGTCTTATATTTAGGTCTTTGAGCCATTTGGAGTTATTTTGTATATATGGTGTTATGTAAAGTCAACTTCATTCATTTGCATGTGGCTACTTAGTTTCCCCAACACAATTTGTTCAAAAAACTTCCCTTTACTCTGACTATAAATATGAGACTTTATTTCTAGGTTCTTTATTCTATATGTCTAGTTTTATGAAAGTACCACACTGTTTTTAATGACTGAAGCTTTGTAATAAGTTTTGAAATCTGAAAGTATGAGTCCTCCAGCTCTGTTCCTTTTCAATATTGTTTTGCCTATTTAGGGTCCCTTGAGATTTCATATGAATTTTAGAGTGGGTTTTTCTATTTCTGCAAAATCAACATTAATAGGGATTGCAATGAATATGAAGATTGCTTTGGATACAATTGACCTTTTAACAAGGTTAGGTCTTCTAACCCCTGAACGTGGAATGTTTTTTCATTTTTTATGTCTTCTTTAACTTCAATGAGCAATACTCTGTAGTTTTCATTGTACAAGTCCATCAGCCCTTTTTAACCTTAAATATATAATACATTATCTAACTCATATTGTGTTCTCCTGGAGACCAAGAGAGGAAAGAATACAAATAACATGTAAATCAACAAAAATATGTGTGATATACATTCATTAACTCGAAGTTCAAACACCAATTGTATGCCATTATTATGCCAGTTAAAAAACAGCCCCTAGCTCCTATGAGGCTCCCATTTTAATAAATGGGCAGCACAAAATAAATAAATATACATATATGTAACATGCAAAGTGGAAATAAGTCCTATGACAAACATATGAGGCAAAGTAATAGAAAATGACATGGTTTCGGGTGCTATATTGTATAGGCTGTCATCTGAAAGGAGAACCAAATACATTAAATGAGAAAACATACTGAAGGAAGATTTGGGATGACGTTGATGAGTTAGGAAACACAACCCTTACCCCAATGTGACTTGCAAAGAAAGATATGACTCTCCATAAAAAATATACAATTAGCCAGATGAGGTATCTCGTGCCTGTAATCCTAGAACTGTGGGAAACTCCTCACTTGAGCTCAGGACTTCAACACCAGCCTGAGCCAGAGTAAGACCCTGTCTCTCTGTCTCTCTACAAAGAAAGAAAGAAATAAAAAGAAAGAAAGAAAGAAAGAAAGATGGAAAGAAAGAAAGAAAGAAAGAAAGAAAGAAAGAAAGAAAGAAAGAAAGAAAGGAGGGAGGGAGGGAAGGAGGGAGGAAAGAAAGAAAGAAAGAAAGAAAGAAAGAAAGAAAGAAAGAAAGAAAGAAAGAAAGAAAGAAAGAAAGAAAGATAGATTGATTAGCTGGGTTTTGCAGTAGGCACCTATAGTCCCAGCTACTCAGGAGGCTGAGTCAAGAAGATTGATTGGGCCCAAGAATTTGAGGTTGCTGTGAGCCATGATGCCATAGCACTCTACCTAGGGCGACAGAGTGAGACTTTGTCTCAAAAATAAATAAATAAATAAAATTAGCTTTTTGAGTTCATTCTCCTTTACTCACCTCACCTTATTATTAGAACTTCTACTTAAAGTGTTTACGATGAAGATGGTATTCATATCAGAATCCTCTATTTTCTACCCACTACAAGTGTCTACATGGAGAATCTCTTCTAACATCAAACTATCTACTTAATTGTGGAATTCTTTAAAATGACGAATATTTTCATTTAATAATGAGTTTTGTTTTATTCTTAATTTTAGTTTTGTTTGGGATTTTTCTTATTTTAGTTTCTTCTAACTTGGTTTTCGGTTTTTAATTCACTCAATAACTACTATTTGTTTAAGGGGAAGTGCTTTGTTTTATTTGGGTTTTGTTTTTTTTTTTCCATTCCTACCAGATAGCTCGCATGTGTACCAGGTTGCATGTGTGTGCCTGTGTGTGTGCGTGTTTGGATACAAGCAATTGTTACCATTCTTTTAACCAATACAAATCCTTATGACTTAACGAGCTGTCATCACTGGTGGAAGCTCTCATCTGTCTGTGCCCAAGAGATTCGGCACAAGTTGAAGGAAGAGAAACCTCCATATTCCTGTGTAGACTTGTCTCCTGTCTTATCTTGAAATGCCTCATTCAGTTATGGCAGGGCGCACACAGCAGTGTGGGAAGAGGGATGACAGGCAGCACCGAGAGCCATGACAGTGTGGCACAATAGGATGTCATGTGGTGCCATTGGTAGTTTTTAACTCAGCCACTAGAAAGCCAAGCATCTCGACACTTGTCTAATAGAATCTCCTCTCTTCCTTGGCCCTGTGTTCTAGCCTCACTGTGGTTAAGGACCTCCTTCATTATGGCTTTCTATTGCATTTCCCTGACCATGAAAGAGCCTGGTCAGCTTTGCTGAGTTCCCACTAGCTTTCCCTTTTGCTTCCTTATGGCACCCTCACGCCTCCCCTCTGTCCCTCGTATCTCCCCCCACCCATCTACTCCTGGACTCATCTCTGTCTGTGAAGCCTTTCTCCCATCCTTAGGTTTTTTTGGGAACAAATTATTCAAATATAAATACTGTTTTGACAAACAATTTCAAGTTCAGTATATGACTACATGTGAAACAAACCAATGATCCAACATCCACACAAGAACAGGAAAGAATACTGCAGGTGGCGGGCAGGGTCTTGAGGGGTGGCTAAAGAGAACTCGAGAAAAATCACTGCAAGAAAGCAAGCTGAAAATGCCAAGTCATGCACCAGGGGCTTCCCCATCGCTCAGAGTGAGAGGTAGGCCTTGCTTTCTCATCCCAGTTTCCCCTCTGGCCCTGCCCCCTGGCTCACCCCACCACAGCCACATTTGGCCCCCTTTGGTTCTTGAACACCAGCCATTTCTGCCCCAGGTCTTTGCACCTGCTGTTTCCCCTGCTTGGCCTAATCTCTTTCCAGGTGGCATTTCTTCCTCCGTCTCCTCCTTTGTGTCTGTGCTCAGACGTCGTCTTTTCCAGGAGGCATTCCTGACCACCCTGTACAAAACAGCAACACCCTCAGTGCTATCCCAGGACTTCACATCCCCCTTAATTATCTGATCGCTCTCCACAGCACCTCCCACCTGATACAGATCCAATTTTTTTTTTTTTGTACAATGCCTGACTCAGCCCACTACATTACACACTCCATGAGAGCAAAGCCACTGTCTGTTTAATTCTATCCCTAATACAGCAGTCCCCAACCTTTTTGGCACCAGAGACTCGTTTCACGGAGGACAATTTTTTCAAAAACTGGGGCGGGGAGGGGCAGGGATGATTCAAACACATTACATTTACTGCATACTTTATGTCTATTGATATTATTATTACCTTGTAACATATAATAAAATAATTATATAACTCTCCAGAATGCAGAAGCAGTAGGAGCCCTGAGCTTGTTTTCCTGCAACTAGACAGTCCCATCTGGGGATGATGGGAAACAGAGACACCTGAAGTGTGTTACTTATGTCCTTGACTCCACCTCAGATCATCAGGCACCGGATTCTCATAAGAAGGCACAACCTAGACCCCTCACTTGCAGTTTACAGTGGAGTTCACGCTGCTATGAAATCTAATGCCATGGCTGATTTGACAGGAAGTGGAGCTCAAGCAGTGATGCCACTGATGGGGAGTGGCTGTAAATACAGATGAAGCTTTGCTTGCTCACCTGCCACTCACCTCCTGCTGTGTTGCCAAGTTCCTAACAGACCATAGACTGGTACCAGTCCATGGCTCAGAGCTTGGGGACCACAGCCCTGGAACCTAGAACAGAGCCTGGCATGCCATAGTGTTAGTTTGCACAGGCCACCGTAACAAAAGACTATAGATGAGGTGGCTTAAACAATATATATTTGTTTCTTATAGTCCTGGAGGCTGGAAGTGGAATACAGGCAAGGCGGGTTTCTTTCAGAGCTCTCTTCTCTTTCTGTGTGCTCACATCACCCCAGAGAAAGAGGAAGAGAAAGAGGAAGCAAGCTCTCTGCTGTATCTTCTTAGGAGGGCACTAATCCCAAAGCCCTAATCTTGGCTTTTTTGATGGAAAAACTATGAACTTACTGTAGAATTTTATGGAATGTGGATGACCCTTGGAAAAACTCTGCTAAGTAAAAGAAACCAGTCACTAAAGACCACCTAGGTTGTATGATTCCTTTTATATGAAGTGTCCAGAATTGGTACATCCATAGAGACAGAAAACAGATTAGAAGTTGCCAGGGGTTTCAGGGAGAGGGAATGAGGAGTGACTGCTCAGTCTCAGGTTTCTTTAAGGGATGATGACATGTTCTGGAAGGAGATAGTGGTGATAGTCTCCCGACATTGTGAATATTCTAAAACCACTGAATTGTACCTTTAAAATGATAAATCTTATGGTATGTGAATTGTATCTGAAAAAACATTAACACTGTGGCTGACATGAATACAAAAGCTTTCCCTGGACCGCCATGTGCAGAACCCCTCTGTGCACAAAACACTCGAATGTGACTTCCTGTGGCTTTTCTTGGGCAGCCTAGTAGCTTGTTTCTATAGCCGTCTCCTTACAATGCTCTCAGTCAGCTACCAGAATGTTTGCTCCCAAATACATACATGAACAAGATTAAGTCTAAATTTCTTGTCGGAACATCCAAGTTTTTCTTCTCATTCTCATTTCTCAAATGCTCCCCAACTGGCGTTCCCACCTTGCCCCTCGCCTTCCAACCCCAAGCACTCACACGGCCTGTGCACACACATATGTTCCTTCCTTCCTCTGAGTCCATTCCTCCTTTGGACTCAACCCTGGTGTCCTTGGTCAGGAATGCCCAGTGCTTCAGGAGGCCCCAGTGCTGTCTGTGCCCTGGCCTGCTCTGACATGTCTCCTCCCAAGTCTGTGGTGGCCAAGTGCAGGCCGTCTGGGCCCCAGCTCCAACATCTAGGCCTGAGTCAGAAACATCCCTTTCAGGGCTGTCAGACATTCTAGTGGGCTGCTTGGAATTTATCCAACAGACTAGACAAATGACAAAACTTCCCTTCTCTTTGTGCTAAGGTAGACACAATTGCTTACATTTTATTTTTAGTTACATTAAACATGCTTTGGGAAATGATGTCATGTTTCTGAGTTAGCATTCCTGCCTTTTTGACTTCCAAAGAGGGCATCTGAATTCCCTAGAGTGCTATAAAAGGTATGAGAAAATAGAATTGTACAAACTTTACATTATGCTTTTAAACCTACTGGTAATTTTAATGAGGATTTGTTGATCGGTTGCCAAAAATTCTGTGTTATTCAAAGACAACTTTTTCAGAGCAAAGTTAACCAGCACGGGTCTTGAACATAGCCATGATTACATATGTCAAGCACATGAACCAAGGGGACTTTGCATGAGAAAGGAAAAATGTGACTCGGGCCCTCAAATATAAAGGTGACAAATCTTGAGTTGTATCGGCTATTTCAGGGAATAATAAACCCATGTGAGGTTTCTGAATTCCACTTACAATTATGATGACCTTTGATTAAACATCCTCCTTTGCTACATTTTATAGAAAATATGGAAATAGAGCAAACTGGTTACAGCAGCACATACATTAAATAAGTTAATTCATGCCAATAATTAGGGTATTTGAATGGAGTCTCAGTCCTAAATACAATAGTAAGAAACATAAGACAAAAACTTATAAAATTTTCCATCATAAAACTGATTAAATTGAATGCTAAAAAGGAAATACTAAGAGCAGGGAACATTATAATATACTGTATTTTCTCTTCCTTCCTTCTTCTTTTTTAATTTTTTTTTTAATTTTTACATATACATGTGTTAATTAGGTTTCCACTTTTTTGCCTTCACAGAATTTAAAAGGCTTAAAATTTAATAACAATAACAATGTTTAAGATAACATCGTTATCTTAAAGGGGAGGGATGAGGCTGGGAGGTGGAAGGGTATCTGGTGGGATGTCACCTAATGTGCATAATGCAATGGTGCATTTCAAAACTAGTAAGGGCAGAGTAAAAATGTCTTACCACAACAAATAATTAAGTAAGGTAATGGTTATGTTAACAAGTTTGAGGCTAGCTTTCCACATTGTATATTAAATCAGCACACTGTACCCCATAAATGCATTAATGTACATAGTTTGATTTAATAAAAAATTTAAAACATGAAATATGTTTTAAAACATTCAAGTTATGAATTCAGAAAAAATATATAATACACTATAATTTCTTTCTTTGTTCTGTGTCTTTCAGCTACTGCTGTTCTTCCAAATACTTTTCCTTCTGCTTTGTCTTTTATTTTCCTGACTTACTGGTGTTCACTTTCTACTTTCTCCCTCGTCCTGCTCCCTCCTATGGTAATGAATCAAGGGAGTTGGGAGGAGGTGGACACGTCACTGCTCCAAGCTGGCTTCCTCACCAGTCCCACTGTCACACCTTTCTCCCAGGGTTACTGTGAGGGGGAACTAGTGCTGGCCTGACTATGTGATGTGATATCATGACATGTGGTTATAGGGCACACAGTTCCATGCTCAGGCAGGAGTCATGAGATGAGGTTTTTTTTCTCACTCTCAGCCTCTTCCATTTCCTTCTCACTGGCTTTGGCATCTGGACACCAAGACCAATGCCATAAAAAATGTGAAGTAGGCAAAGAGTGTCTTGAGCATCTTAAGCCTCTTTATTTCAACTTCGTCTCCCTCTCCTGAGGTGCCCTTCCTTCCCTCCACCCCGTCCCCTACTCTGCTGACATCAGTAAGCATTAGGGTTTGCCGTTGAAGGCCTTGTGCAGGTGCCCTGCCAGGCGCTGAGAAGCCCAGGATAATGGTGATAATAACCAGATAATAACCTGCCTGCAAGGAGCTCAGAGAATGTGATGATACATACACTTAATAAATAAAACTTCTGTATAGAAAAGAGAGAACTAAAATCAAGAAAAGCTATCTAAGTCATCGGTTGCTGCCAAATGCACAAATGTTGTCTCCCAGTAACGGGGCTTTCCTGGACTGCCAAGCCTTTATGCCCCCGCCAGGACAGAGATTGCCTTCCAGTTGATTTTGTATCTGGAATGAATTCTGGTTTTCTCTTTCCTTCCCTAATTATCTTTATTCCCAAGCACGCTGCATAGCTCACTTGCAGCCAGATCTACCTGTGACATTGTGTCACTGGTTCTCCTTTCCTTTTCACGCATGTGTGTGTACGTCTGTGTGTATGTGTGTCCATGAGTGTGTTTACAAATAGGACTGATTTCCACCACCCCCACCTCTTTAGACCTCTTCAGAAAGGATAACTGAGGTGGGGCAACTGTTCTAGCACCCACTATTCTCAGTGGCCTTGGACATGCCTTTGATCACTGCTTTCTTCTTTACACAGAGAGGAAACTAGAAGGTATTCTTCACAACACTCTCCCAAGTATTACTTGTAACAAAGGATTTTAATTTTTACTGCTGTAGGGTACTCAGTCCATGTTTTGGAAAGTTAGCCCCCCAACTGCTTCTGAAATCATATCCACAAAGGCACCTGTTCATTTTAAGCTGCAGCTGGGATGATGAGAAACTCGGAGCCTTGCCTAATAACAACAGTAGCAATGAAAATAATACCTGCCATTAAAACAGCACTTAGTTGCACCACTTATTTAATCTTAAATGCTTTATAAACGCTATCTTCTTTAGTCTTCACTAAAATCCTAAAGGCATTTTTATTCCTATTTTATAGATGATGGAAGAGAGATTCCGAAAAGTTATAACTGCTCAAGAACACATAAGGCCTACAACTGACTGTGCTCAGGGCAAGCTCAAAGCCTGGGTTTTTAATCATTTTACATCAGTTATGGACGTAACTAGAGATATTCACACTGAAGAAAACACAACCCCTGGAGGCATGCCATGCTTTTTAAATTGGAGAATGGCTTTCTTCTATAAAAGTTTTTGTGACTCCACAGATAGATAAATTTGGGGTTAATTATAATAAAAAAAATTTCAACAATTAGAACAATACTCATTTTAATTCATTGATCATCAAACATGTGCAGAATCCTTCACACTCATACCATCATACTTTGTATTCAATTTACAGAGAACCCAGTGATGGGGACATTATTATTCATAATCATAAATCAGAAAGGAAAAGTAATTAATCTAAGGTGTCCTTGCAAAGCCAAAGGTCAGGATTGGAACCCAGGTCTCACCTAACTTCCCTTGTACTGCGCTGTTCCCAGCTTTGAAGTAAAATAATTGCAATCAACACTTTGCTTGAGATTCTAACGATCATGGTCAGTGTTCATAAGGGCCAACAGTGTCCTCAGTTCTACCCAAGAGGTAATCACAATTTTGTATTCTTGAATGTAAGCATCACAAAGCACTCTCTCTCACACACACACACACAGGAAAACACTTCTACTACATGTACAGGATAAATGTAAAGTATAAGTTACAGAATAGAGATATATACATTCAATAAAAAGGATGTGATCTTACAATTATCTACTTCTATTCAGTTATTTATGGTCAATTGAGTTATTTGCCTAAAAACACATTGCCTTTTTTTAGTTTTAAAGTGGCATCTCAGATAAAAGTCCTAGACCATACTTTAATTAACATTCTCCGCTTAGAATTAATTGAGAAATATGAGTATATTTATGAAAAATAAATGGGAATCTTGTGGGTTTTAGCATATTTTACATTTAAATATTTCTTGTTTATATTCATTAAAGATTTTTAAAAATAAAACACATGTTTCTTTATTTAAACCTGATTTCTAAATATGTGGACTTGGAATGATATTGCCAATGAATAGTTCAGAGGGCTACATTATTTTATTTTTGTGTAAAGCCATTGCCACAATAACTTGGAAAGATAAATCACAGAAACCATGTCTATGAAATTATATACATGAGCTGGTGAAGAATAACACTTTATTTGCCTATTATTAAAAAGGAGCATTCTACAGCTTCCCTCATCTAGGAGAAATTATAAATGGCTGCACACACTTGCTGTCATGTAGAACAATTATAGTAGTTGGCAGGCATCCACTACTGGAGGGGAAACAAAACGCCAGTCAGAAATAGGTCAAGGGAGTTTTCAAAGGAAAATTGGGAATGGGTCCAGAAAGAACAAAATGGATTTTACGTGATTACTACAAGTGAATAGTAGCTTTATCAGTTAAAATCCTAAATTTTAATTGTATATAAAACCAGCATATTGTACCCCGTGATTGCATAAATGTACACAGCTATGACTTAATTAAAAAAAAATCCACAAAAAAAAAATCCTACATTTTGCTCATTTTCCACACTATTTCAAATTTTCTCTTGGTAGGATTTAATCAGTTAAATTAGATAGTTACAAAATGATACCACTTGATTGAGTTCATGAGAAGATAAAATTTTTTTAAAAAATTAAATGAATTCTTGAGAATCACCAGGAAGAAATTTTTTTTTTGTAGAGACAGAGTATCACTTTATTGCCGTCAGTAGAGTGCCCTGGCGTCACACAGCTCACAGCAACCTCCAACTCCTGGGCTTAGGCGATTCTCTTGCCTCAGCCTCCCAAACAGCTGAAATTACAGGCACCCACCATAATGCCCAGCTATTTTTTTGTTGCAGTTCGGCTGGGGCTGGGTTTGAACCCACCACCCTCGGTATATGGGACCAGCGCCCTACCCACTGAGCCACAGGTGCCGCTTGGAAGGAATTTTTTAATAGGAGAAGCAAATAAAAATATTCAAATATACATTTTATTTAGAACTTGAATAAACCTAAATCTAAACAAACCGTAATTCTTTGTTATTTCTTTAGTGTTTATAAATATAGAGGCTAAGTAATTTACATAAAGAACTCACCAACTTGAAAAACATTTAAGTGAAGAGAACGTAGCTCAGAAAACACATTTTTAAATTCATTGGTAATTAAAATTATGATACATGTGTTTGACTTTCAAGCTTTTGGTAACTTTTCTATTTTCTGAATATCTTTAATCTGGGGTTTAAATAATGTGAAGATGTTACAGATACAAAATAAATATTCCAAGAAATAAATGTTGGTCATTCTCAGCAAACCTCTACTTATAAGTGTTCAGCTACTCTAACTCAAATCCTTATGGTCTCAGCCCCAGATGTTTTCACTGTCCCAAATCCTTTCCTCTCCAATCAATCCTTTATATTGCCACCGAATTATTCTATAATCAAGTACAATCCAATCCTTCCCCAGCATAAAGATATTTAGTCCTTCGAGATACCTGCATGGTGAAGTCCAAATGCTCACATTCTCACAGCCTTGTGTCTGTCTCTTCTTCCTGAAAGGCCCCAGAGCTCTGCAGGCATGTTCAAGCTTTTGCACTTTTTTTTTTGCACTTTCCTCTATACATTCTGTTTCCTCTTGTACCACTCACCCCCCACACACACGTTCACCTTTTCACCTGTTCTTGATGACCCTGCTCGAATGTCACTTCAGTTTTGAAGCCTTCTATCTGCACCACATGCTATTTAAGGAAAAATAGGAATGAATCTAGGACAAGCAAGGCGATGTGTCCTCTGAATACTTTGTATATCCATCTATCCCCGCTCATTCTATATTATGTAAACCACTTAATTACGTGGCCATGTCCCCCCACCCACACCCCCAGGAGACAGTGAACTTCTCAAGAGCAGATCATAGGTCTCTAAATTCCTTGTCCACACCACCACGCTCTCCCCAACTGCAGTGTCTGGCTCAGAACCCAGTAAACACATAGAGAGAGAATAAAGACTACAATAAGCAAGAGGGGCTCAAGATCTTTCTCTGGAGAGTTGGTAAAGAGCTAGATTGTTAGCCTTGAATCATGTGACAGGAGAATATGGATCTTACATGCAAGTGGCTAAGTGCATGAATGGGGTGTTGGAAACAAGCACTCCTTCACATTCCAGGAGGAAGTGATAGAAGATATCACAAGTGGGAAGACTCTCAATAACTGTTTTTCTACTCTCAATCAGTGTTGAGCCCAAAGAGCAGAAAGCTGTCTCTAGTGAAGCCAATGCAATGTGACTTCCATCTTCTTGAACATCTTCGGCATTTAAATTCCACTTATAAGTGATCACATAGAAATGAACTGTATTTACTCCTAAACTGTAGACAATCCCTCTTAATTGCAACCTCTCCTGTGTCACTCTACGTTCTGTATCAATCACTGCCAGTGTGGGAATGCAGTGATGCTCACATGTTGGCTTCTCATGACCACTGACTGTCAGCACTTTGCCACTCCTGTACAAATTTAAATTAGGAGAAGAAAAGGAGTCCTTGCTCCCAGCCTTAGTCCCTTGGGTCCAGGTGGTGACAGTACCACTGCTACCTCTTTCCCCAGGTTCCAGGCTGCTTTCTCGTGGCTCCTCTTCACCCTTGTACGTAAACCTTAATTGACCCCAGTTTGACTATGGGAGCCTGACTCTCAGGTCACTGGACACATGTGATTATGTGATCTGTGTGTTCTACCCAGGAGAGAGAAGGGCACTCAGACACACTTATGACGAGTAGCAGCAGGCCTGACTGGCAAGAAGACACCACTAAGCAGAAATCAGTGTGCATTCCTTCCTTCCCTCACTAAATTCCCTCACGTGCACATTGAAAATTGATCTCTTGTCCAGGTGCAATGGCTCACACCTGTAATCCTAGCACTGTGGGAGGCCAAGGCAGGTGGATTGCTTGAGTGCAGGAATTTGAGGTTAGCCCAAGCAAGAGCAAGACCCCGTCTCTACTAAAAATAGAAAAATTTAGATTTTTAAAAATTTTTTAAAAATAGAAAAATTTAGATTTTTAAAATTTTTTTTTAAAAATAGAAAAATTGCTGGGCATAGTGGTGGATCTCTGTAGTCCCACCTACACGAGAGGCTGAGGCAAGAGGATAGCTGGAGTCCAAGAGTTTGAGGTTGCTGTGAGCTATAAATGCACCTCAGCACACTACCCAGAGTGCTAGAGTGAGACTCTGTGTCAAAAAGAAAAGAGAGGAGGAGAGGAGAGGGGAGGGGAGAAGAGGACAGGAGAGGAGAGGGGAGAGGAGGGGAGGGGAGGACAGGACAGGACAGGAGAGGAGAGGGGAGGGAAGGGGGGGGAGAGGAGAGGAGAGGAGAAGAGAGGAGAAGAGAAAATTGATCTCTTACCCTTCTAAAACTGGCAGAGACAGGAACCAGTGACCTTTCCCAGACCAGACACAGGCTACAAATTTTCAACACAAAGGCTTAGAATCACACAGACAGACAGAATTTTCTGCCTCTTGGAACCCACAGTTGGAGCCCAGGGCAGGGAGCTGCAGGAAACCAAGTAGGCAGGGTGCTTTTTAACCATCCTTAAAGAAGACCACCAATTGTCAGGAGGCATTTTATTGCATTTTGAGCATTCTTTTTCTAAAGATGCTGTGTGGCGTTCACCAGGGTTTGACCTGGGCCCTCTCTTTACATCTTGTACTTCTGATGTGACAGCTGAGGAATCTAGATAAGCTCCTGCCCAAAGCAGATATTAACTGCAAAAAAGGAAATTCCCCCAAAGCAACTCAGTGAGATTAGACAGCTGGGTTTTCAACTAACTGCTCATTGGGCTGGGACAAGGGCAGGCAGCACCTTTCCTGCAACACGTGCATCATGGCAGACATTTGGGGGTGTGGGAGAAGCTCACACACTTAGAAAACACATGCCTTCCATGGCTGGACTTTGCACTGGCTTCTGGAGGACAGAGTCACAATGACAAAGGTACTTTTTCTGGGGCATTCATTTTCTGTTAAAATACTCTACTACGTATTTTATATTCATGATCTCTGATCTAGCATTGTTGCAGAGTTATTTTCCCCATGATAGGAGAAAAGTAATTTATTCAAGGCCACATGACTAGCAAATGGCAAAGCTGAGATTCAAACCAAGCAGGTCTGGCTCAGAAATTTATACTCTTTCCATTACAGAATCTTATCTTTGTTTTATTTATTTATTTATTTATTTTTTGAGACAGAGTCTCACTCTGTCGTCCTGGGTAGAGTGCTGTGCTGCCATAGCTCACAGCAACCTCAAACTCTTGGGCTCAAGCCATCCTCTTAACTCAGCCTCCCAAGTAGGTAAAACTATAAGTGCCCAACATGACACTTGGCTAGTTTTTCTATTTTTAGTAGAGACAGGGGTCTCCTTCTTGTTCAGGTTGTTTCTAAAATCCTGAGCTCAACTAATCCTCAGGCCTCGGCCTTCTAGAGTACTAGAATTACAGATGTGAGCCACCCTGCCCTGTCCATACACAATTTCTTTTTTCTCTTAAAGGAAGTGGGAGGATATGTGTTGAAGATTTTTTGTTTGTGTGTGTTTGTGTGTATGTGTGTTTCATTTGGATGCAGGGGTATCTAAGAAAAAGAGGACAGAGAAAGAAGCTGTAGAAGAGACAAGACTGGTCCCATTCTCTCCTCTCCTGCCCAAGGCATGACTGGTTTTTATCCTACAAGAACATAAGGATAAACCACTGGGCTGGTGAAATACCAGATAGGACTAAGTTCCTGAAGCCTCCTTTCTAGGACACTCAAGCAGCACAGACTTCAGGAGAAGCCATGCACCAGGCTTTGCCACCTCTCCCACAAGTTACAGTCACATGGAGCTCAAAGACTCCATTTGGGTGCATGGGAATAGTCTTTCAGTTGCATCGTCCATGGACCAAGAGGCTCAAGTGGAAAGAATGAGCAAACTTGTTCTCAAGCCCATAGGAGATGTCAGTGCCCCAAGGACACCCAGAAATAGCTGGGAAGAATTTAACCAAATGAGAGAAGCATGAGGGTTGAGGTCTTAGTAAGCAAGTGAAGGTCTGCAGCCATGGAAACACACGTGTAAATACTAATTGACCTTATTTATACTCACAAATTCCTGAAACCTAGAAGGGGCAAAACGATGGCTAATCCACTTGCTCCTTCTTTGGCTCTATTTCTGGGTCACTGCCACTGGCTCATGGCTCCATGCCTAAATCTGCTCCTGTCCCTCATCAGGCCTGTTAGGCTGCATTTTCTTGGCCCTCCACTGCCCACCTGCTCTTCCCTGTCTGGGCTGGTTTTCAGACCCTTGGACTCCACAGATCTGTCTGCTGTCCTGAAAACTGCACTCTGCTCTCCCATCTGAACTTTTGGTATTCCCATTGTGATGCCATCACAAATATATACAGTAGAACCTCCATATTTGACACCTCCCTACATTGACTGCCTCCTTAAGTTGACCTAGTTTTCAGAGGCCAGACAAGCACCACACGTACTTAATGGAAGTTCCCTATGTTGACCCCTCCATATGGTGACCGTTTGTTATAGCCCCTTGGCTGGTCCTTGTCCTTGATTCCTGACATAGACCTCCTAAAGCCCTTGGGATTCCTTGAGTGATAAAGTGTCTTCTATTATTCATATACCTGAATTTATACTACAAGGTGACTCCTGGTGGGGACCCTGATAGCTTCGAGATGGGGGCTGGTAGCCAGAAGAGAAAACCATGTCGAGGCCGAGGCAAGAGAATCACCTAAGCCCAAGAGCCAGAGGTTACTGTGAGCTGTGATGTCACGGCACTCTATCGAGGGGGACAAAATGAGACTGTCTCTAAAAAAAAAAAGAAAGAAAGAAAAAGAAAACCATGTCATCATCAGAGGGATGGAACTTTGAGCCTCACTGATCTCCAAGGAAGGTAGAGGGGCTAGAGATTGAGTTCAACCACCAACAGCCAATAACCTGATCAATTATTTTTCCATTATGAAACTTCAAGGAAAGCTCTGAAACAATGAAGCTGAGGAAGCTTCTAGACTGGCAAACACATCAAGGTGCTGGGAGGGTGATACCCCAGCCTCTCTCACATGACTTCATCAGAGAGAGCATGCAAACTCCACCCCACACACACACATCACTTACCCTACGTGCTCCTTCCATTTGCCTCTGCCTGTGTCGGATTCTTTATGATAATCTGTAATCCTATGTAAGGCACTTTCCTAAGGATTGAGTCATTCTAGCAAATCATCAAACTGGGGGACAGAGTGAGTCATAGGAACCACTTCACAGTTGGTTGGGTAGAAGTACAGGGAGCCTGGGGACCCCATTTGTGGCTGGCACCTAAAGTGGGGGAAGTCTTATGGGACTCTGTGCCAATTCTGAGTTGTTAGTGTCAGAACAGAATTGAATTATTGGACATCCAGCTAGCATAGGAGAATCAGGGAATTAACTATTCTTAGAAAAATAATACAACATCTATAATAATCAGGTTGCTAATATTCATCTGAAATATTTAGTCAACATTCCACTACTGCCCTCATCAGAAAGACTGGCACATAAGCCATCACTGAGCCGTCAGGTAAGTACCTCCAATGCCCTGCCATCCTTGCGAGATCCGCCATCATTTCTCACCTGGATTGTGACAACAACCTCTAGTGGATTTCCCCACTTCCACCTTTGCCTTTCGACAGGGCAGCTAGAGGGATACTTTGAAAACCTAAGTCAAATCATGCCACTTCTTAAAACCCAGCAACAGCCCCCATTTTCTTCCCTGAGATCTGGTACCTCCTGTCTCTTCAACATCTATAGCTTCCCTGTTCTTGGCTTGTGCCAGGCAGCTCCCACCTAGGGACTTTGCTCATGTTCCTCTGTCTGGGACATTCTTCCCCTAAATAGATTATGACCAATTACCTCCTTTAATTCTTTGCTCAGATTTCACCTCCTCCATGGTGTCTCCCTGACCGTTATGTTCTCACATGACTCCATCAGGCTCCCACCTCCTTTCCCTTGTCTATCCCCCCTTCTGTTCCATGATATAATATACCATATAATTTAATTACTTGTTGGATTTATTGTTTTCTGTCTTCCCCTGTGTAGAATATAAAATTCACAAAAGTTAGTGTCTATATCAGTTTCATTCCTTAATACATACCCAAGGCCCTGGCACATAATAACTGCACAATGCCTGTTAATTCAATGAATGACTTAAACAACAGAAACTTGTTTAGAGAATTTTAACTGAAAGTAATGACTAACTCTGAGCCAGTGCTCCCGGTAAAGACAAAGTTTGATTCTTAAGACACTGTGTATATTCTAAAAGCTGGGCCAGCCTCCCAGGCAAACAGATGCTGAGCTAGAGTCCCAGGCTCCTCTGTCTATAAGGAACAGGGCCAGGTCAGAGCCCTCAGCGTCTCTGCTCACAAGGTACCATTAGTTAAGAATACAGGAGCTTCTCAGTAGATGAAACTCCCCATCTCAAGCCCACAATGACTGTATGCTCCAACACTAGGTCACTCACTGCTCACTTTCTCACCCTCTCTCTAACCAAACTTTAGAGAGCCCCTCTTTATTTATTTATTTATTTCATAAGGGCTTGTTCTTAAACTGGAATGGTTTAAGAAAAGCATGGTCTAATTTTATTTTCCATTTTCAAAAGATACAGAGGAATAGAGAGAAAAAATAGGACTCACTGCCCAAGTTGGGGCCCAGCAGGTGCAAAGGCAGACTTCTCTAACTCAAAATCCCTTTGACCCTGGGGAGGTTTCATTGCCTGGGGAAGACTAGTGAAGCCTGACAAGAAGAATTCTACAGCTAATCTACCACAGCCCTGTTTCAGCTAAAGCATACGTTCAAAACTAGAGAAGGTTTCAAATTAACATCTAAATTTTACAAGGTAGCATTTCAGCAACAAACTCAGAGAGCTCATCTCAAGAGTGAAATAATAGAACTATTGCTCAGACATCTGACAAGCGAAGCTGCTGCTCTCTGCCCCAGCCTGCCTCTCAGGCTCAGGCTGACACTAAGGTGGCGGTGGCTCCTTTGCAGTGCCCGTCACAGCGGCATCTTCGTACGGGGGTAACAGCACCAAAGTGTCATTGCTGGTGACATAAACCAGGACATCAGAGGAGTTTCTGCCATTGATGTATCGGTAGCAGTTCCAAACACAGCTAATCAAGTAACCCTTAAAAGTCAAGATAATGCTAATGAACAGAAGAATAATAAGGACCAAACAGGTAGGATTCACGGACACGATATCATCTTTGTAGGGAAAATTAGAAGGCAGCTGCCGGACATACTCCTGAATGGAGTTTGTATAGATGAGCACAGTGACTGCAACCAAGCATTCAGGGCAAAATCGAAGATCTGGTAACAGAAGAACGGGATGATCCAGGCAGCGCATTGCTTATATGCTCCATAAATAGCCATTGCACATATCAGAATCATGAGAAAAGAAATTGCAATAGGGATGCACATGTTGGCATCATCCATGAACTCTAACTCACCTCCCAGTTCAGAACTTGAAAAGTGATGCTGATCTGGCTCAGCCAGGGCGCTCAATAAAATCAGCAGTACCACAGCATTGATGATCCGAGCATTGTGGCAACTCTCTGGCTCAAGAGAGCCTCTTGCCTCAGTTTTTCTATTTTTAGTAAAGACAGGGTCTGCTTTTGCTCAGAGTGGTCTCAAACTTGTGAGCTCAAGCAGTCCACCCACCTTGGCCTCTCAGAGGGTGGGAGCTCCTCTTTGGATTAGGCCTTTTCCTGGAAAATCTCAAAGGATTTGTTTTCTCACCTTGCGAAAAGAGTAATGTTAAAAAATTAATTGGGTTTATTTGATATGTTGAATTGAATGAAAAGCACTGTCAAACAAGAAAAGATAACTAACCTTCACTGGATTATAGTAAAATGGGTAATTATTATTGATATAAATATTTTAGAAATTATATGAAGTTCCTAGAAAGTTTGTCCATATCCTCATTGGGTTGTTCCATATCCACATGTCCATGACATGTCCTGGTGCAATGTTTTTAGACATAATTCTAGTTACCATTTTACAATATTGTTTGCCACAGAAATAGATCTTACAGCTGAAGTCTGATAGCAAGTTCTTGCCATGGCTTCTTAACCTTTAGAGGCTTTTAAAAGTTTAATCCAAAAATGCCTTATGCGAAGTTCCAGAAAAGCAAACTTTAAAAGTCCTGGGTCATCAATTATTATTCTTGTTGCATTTATATAAATAATCAGGTCAAATCTAACAAGATAAGACATTTTATAAGCCACGCTCAGGTCTGTAATCCTACACTCTGGAAGGCTGGGGCAAGAGGATCACTGGAGCCCATGAGTTCAAGAGTAGCCTGGACAACATAGTAAAACCCATCTCTAAAAAAAAAAGAAAAAAATTAGGCTGATGTGGTGGCACACACTTGTAGTTCCAGCTACTCAGGAGGCTGATGTAAGAGGATCACCTGAACCCAGAAGTTCGAGATTGCAGTGAACTATGATCATGCCACTGCACTCTAACATGGGCAACAGAGCAAGACCTTGTCCACCCTGGGAAATAACCACTGATAATTATGCCATCACCAAAGACATCCAAAGTGCAGACCCAGAAATTTGTCAGATTGACACTGCTATCCTCATTCCACCATCTGAAAATGCTTCAAGTTCAACATCTGCTAATCTTCCTGTCTAGCTGCACTCAAGTCTCAGAAACTGGGTTTATAGTCTGCTCCACCCATTCATCTCTGTTTTTCTTTGTTGTTTTCTTAAAAGGTCTGACTTTCCGAACCGTCCAGCAAATATTGTCTACTATCAGGTCTCAACAGATGGCTTAGCTGATTCCTAATGAACAAAAGACAACCAAATTAGAAATAGACTTACAATAATTAGAGGAGAAGAATTTCTATTTTTTCCATGAACAAAAGGAAAGGCTAAAAAAGACTTTCTCTTCAACCATACTTTAGAGAGTCCTTCTTTTTGACTAGGGCTTGTCCTTGCGCCCTGCCTCTGACCTACCTAGCCCAACTGATGCAAGCACCCTACTAAGTCAGTTTAACAAGAATCCCCTGGCTCTTGGTATCCAATCACTCTCTATATTTGATCAAATTTGTCATCCCTCACCTTGATAACTGATCATCCTGTCAAATCAGCTCAGAAAGAAGCCCCTACCTTTGATACCTCTTCTTAGTGATTTTCCATCCACTGACCCCTCACTTTGCTCTCTGGCTGTGACTCCCCAGCTATCTTTGCTGTATTTGTAGTTGAGCCTGATCCCTCTCTCCTCAAGACTATTATAATAGTCTGGCTACCTATTGAAATATTCCTAAATGAAGTGTTCCTTACATTTTAACATATGTCAGAAATAATTTTTTATTTAAAAAACTTGAGAAAGTCATATGACCTCAGCTTTCTCATCTGTCAAATAAAACCCACTTACAAAAGAGGCTCTTATAGATATTTCCACCAGCATGAATCAGTCCAAATAGGCCATCCTCCTAAGCACACTATAACTAGAGAGGGTTCCTTGGAATCCTTGAGTCAGTTTCCCCAAATGTGGTCTACCCCTGGAATGCAGAATGCTCTGACATATTCTGATGTGCTAACATCTTCCTCAAGGCCGAGGAGAGGGAACAATCCCAAAGTTGCCTTTAACCAATGAGATTCTTTGAGCTGCAACTTTTAGCTTAACATTTCAGACAATATATTCAATAATACATCTGCTTTTATTTCATTGTATACAAAACATTTTATATTTCTTACTAGAAACATAATTTAACTTCTATTCCCAAAATATTAACATCAAGCAAGTGCCTGAAGGTCCTATGTGTTAGGCTCTGAGTGAGCCTCCACCACCCACACACAACTGTGGACCCAGATACTAATACCTCAGAGCTTAAGAAACCCAGACTGGATCCTTTTTAACTTTAAAAATTATCTTGTCCCAGGAACAAGGAGACCAGGCATACAACACATCCAACACTACATCTAGTCACGGGCATTTGAGCTTTAAGAAAATTGGAAATTCTAAAGTACTCAAAGCCTATACAATGTAAATACCTGCAAACATATACTCAGAGTTAATTCATATTTTTTTCTAACTATAAATAGAATTTATCATATAGTGATGGCAAAGACAACATAACTTGTTAACTTTTCAATATCTGTTAGATGCTTCAAATCTATCTTGATTGTTGAAAATTTACAGTTCATGTCAGCATCAGTGGTTCTATATAATCACTGCTCATTAAAACAAATGTACAAATGAAATTACTGGTAACAAGAAAGTCAACTGGTAAGTTAAATGAAAATGAGTTCACCTCTATTTTGAAACTTCCAAAACTTTGTGGGGGGGGAAGTTAATTAACTTGGAATAATTAATAATGGAAGCACTTTAGAAGCTTTTTTAAAAAATCTACAGGAATAGGTACGGCATCTGTGGCTCAACGGGCTAAGACACCAGCCATGTACACCTGAGCTGGCAGGTTTGAATCCAGCCTAGGCCCGCCAAACAGTGACGGCTGCAACCAAAAAATGGCCAGGCGTTGTGGTGGGTGCCTGTAGTCCCAGCTACTTGGGAGGCGGAGGCAAGAGACTCGCTTAAGCCCAGGAATTGGAGGTTGCTGTGAGCTGTGATGCCACAGCACTCTATCCAAGGTGACAGCTTGAGGCTCTGTCTCAAAAAAAAAAAAAGAAAAGAAAATCCCAAAAATAATTTATAAATTTTAAATTGTGTACCTCTGTGGGTTGTGATTAAATCTCAGCCGTCATGTTTCCAGTTCAGAAAGCCAAATTTTAAGTCTTTTTATTTGTTGACAACATTAAGTTACAAGACCTAAAACCTTCCCTGATCTCTCTGGCACTAAAATTTTGATCACTGAATGTACTATTTGAACACAGTAGTCAAAACTAATGAAAGAATATTGTGTTGTAAGCTTAAGAAAAAAGAAAAGCACATAGAAATTTAAAGAATATATTGTAAATATATGTAAATATTATTTTTGCTTTAATAATCTTGTAAAATAAGCATACATTCTTATAAAATAGCAACTAAGTTTGAGAAAAGGAATAAGCATTTTCTTTTATTGTCATAGTCTGTATGGAAAAAGTTGAGCTTTCTCAGATAATTTGATACAATTTCAAGTACTTCACAGTTGCTTATTTTATATTTTCTGATAATCATCTGGCCAGTGAGAGGCATGCATATATACATTTTACAGAGAAGCAAGCAGGATACATAGTCAACTGTCCATTATAATAGCCACACCAGAAAACAGAAAATACAAAATTCTCTGGGCCAAGGTAAAGAAATTATTTTTAACTCTTACCTCACAAGGTTACATATACAATTTTATTTAAAACTGAAGTACTAATAGTTGGTTCACTTTTACCTGTAGAGAGGTTTCATTTGGTTCTGCCTGCCTAGGTTTCATTTGGGAAAATCCAACAAGGTTTATAATTTCAATGCAAATCATTGTCATTTGAAATGTTAACTCATTGGGCACCACCCCCACCTCCAAGGACTCGCATGTAACCCCAGCACTCTGGGAGGCCATGGCAGGTGGATGGCTTAAGCTCAAGAGTATTAGACCAGCCTGAGCAAGAGGGAGACCCCCATCTCTACCAAAAATAGAAAATAACTAGCTAGGTGTGGTGGTGCATGCCTATAGTCCCACCTACTAGGGCAGCTGAGGCAAGAGGATCACTTGAGCCCAAGAGTTTGAAGTTGCTGTGAACTATGATGCCAAGGGACTCTACCAAGGTGACAAAGTGAGACTCTTTTTCAGAAAAAATAAGTTAATTCACTTACCTATTCTCGTTGGTCTCCATTATCACTTCTGTAATATTTGTCTGTGAAAACCATATAAGTATTTTTCTTTCTTCTGTGTAAGTCTTTTGTTTGTGTTTCCTTTAAAAGTGCATTCCAAGTTCAGCTCTTCCTGGCCAATGAAAAGCCCAATTTTCCCTTCAGTGTCCTTTCATCATCCAATGTCAGAAAACATTATTGTGTTTTGCATTTGTGTTCCTTAAAGCAGGATTCTTCAGTCTGATAACAGTTGCCTTCTGATCCAGCAACCCACAGATTTCTTACAGTAAAACGGTTTGGATGAATTAAGGATTTAGGGCTCTTCTCAAAGCAAAATTAATTTATTTTCATCTGAAACTCTCCCATATTTCCTTTTTAAGGTGCTGGGGAAGATATTGTAACTGTTCTTCTCATTCTTATCTTAGCAGCTATAGAATTCTTGCTGGGGAGGGCCTTTGTTCTTCCTCTGGTGATGCAGGCATCTTAAGAGCCTCACTTCTGTGATCCTGGAAGAAAAATCAGGCAGGGTAAAGAAAAAGGTGAGGAAAAGGACTAGAAGTAAATGCACTGATAATGTAATTCCTCATGGAAGACAGCCATGCTTCTCAGAACAGTGACTTTCTAATTATATTTGGGTGCATGACAGCTCTGCCAAAGAACATGGCATATAGCTCTCACCTCACAAGATACTCAACTAACAAATGCACACGTGCAGCTATACGTGTCATTCTCCAGAAATAAAAAAGCACATATACCTAGCAACTTATTGTCTATTTCCCTGGCTTTTTCCAAGTAGAAATACATGCTTCCCTGCACACACAGTGTGCCTATTTTAAAGACAATGTTACACACACAGTAAGTCATGCTGGAAAGGGAAATACCTAACTTAGAAAAAAAAGAGTAAATGTGCTGGCAAAAAGGCTTTATTTTATCCATAATATTCTTCATAACCATTGGTGCCCGAAACAGTCTAACAATAGAAGGGGGAAAAAAGGACAAACATTTTAAATGATGGTAAGTGAAGGGAAACATGAGACTGTTTTTTTCTCCCCTTCTAAAATACTTCATAATTTTCAAGGTACTGTCATAGACAGTCATTTGAAACAGAGTAAGAGAGGTAGAAGTGCTAACATGTTCAAGATATTTAATGCAGGAACACCAGTAACTTTGAACTTATCTAACTAGGAAGGGATGGATTTGAAACTGGAAAATCAGCTACTGACATCTTACTGTTTTGCTATTCACCAACTTTTTTTTATATAAAAAAAGAAGGTAGGGGGCGGCGCCTGTGGCTCAAAGGAGTAGGGTGGTGGCCCCATATGCTGGAGGTGGCAGGTTCAAACCCAGCCCTGGCCAAAAACAGCAAAAAAAAAAAAAAAAAAAAAAAAGAAGGTAGGAATAATAAACTAAGCTATACTGATTTCATTGTAGATTCATGGATATTCATGAAAACTCAGGAAAAGAACTCAAAACTCACTGTAAACTCTTCCCTGAAAACACTTCCCCAAGAACTTGCTAAAATTAAAAATATTAATATAGGTAACATGAGTGAAATTGATTGAAACAAGCCAATCCAAAACCATATTATTCTTTTGTATGAAGTGGTATATCAAGAAATTTTGATTACCATGTGTCGAGAATTAAATTCTAGAATTTAAGAATCAAAATTAAATTAAGGAATTATATTAAGAAGAGAATAGAAAGTTTTTGTATGATAATAGATTTTTCAAATTTGACTCTTTGACTTGAAATGTTTAGATTAAGAGAGGTCACAGGTAATTTGGAGGATTAGGATCGATTTTTTTGATCTGCAAAACAAAGAGAATGGAATAAGTATTCTAAGTTACTATCACCTCTAAAATTCTACAATTCTAGACAAGTATATATATTTTTAAACTCATTAATGATTCTGAGACTAGGAATTAATCGAAATATGCCTTTTAAATACAAAAAGTTTTTGTTAATTAAAACTTCATTTTATATATAGCCATAAAATATGAATTTATTATATTATAAAATATGAGTGTCCTAGGGAAATCTGGAATTAATGATACTTGAAGCGAGAGCCTCAGGGCTCTGCCTCCACCCACACCCGGTGTCCACTCATGATGCTCTGTCTCTGTGGGGACATCGGAGGAAACTGGAGCAGTATTGATCTCCGTGTAACACTGCACACTCATGGTTGTCAACCTCAATGAAGCTGCAATTTACGTTGTCAATATCTTTAAAGATACATATTCTGTAATTTGGAATATCAATTAGCTTTGTATCACCAGGCATGTTTGATAAAATTCCTAAACAGCACAGGGCCCTGTGGCAAATTACTAAACTTTATTACCCAGAGACAATGATACATTCATCATCAAAAACAATCTTTGAATAGTGTTTCTTCAATAATTCTGAGCCATTATAAATATATTATCATCAGTCACATTTATTCCTATTATTTCTAACAGGAAAGGATGACTTTGCCCAATGTATTGCTAACACAAGAGAGAGTCTGTCTCCTGATTTGCACTGCTTGGCCTATCCAATACTTACAAATAAGGGGCAGGTGGGTCTCCTGATTGTTCTTTATGAAACTGTGCTAGGTCTTAGGGATCCCTATGTCTCTGTCCAACACCTCCTGAATACAATCTCTCTCAAATAATTTAAACTTCAATTTTAATACTGCTTCTGCCATTAACATTCTAACCCACAGTTTGGAATTCTAAAAACTACAATTCCTTCTTTGAATATTAGAATTTGTAGAACATTGTAGTCCCAGCTACTTGTGAGACTGAGGCAAGAGAATCGCTTAAACTCAAGAGTTTGAGGTTGCTGTGAGCTGTGACAGCACAGCACTCTACCGAGGGCAACATAATGAGACTCTGTCTCAAAAAAAAAAAAAAAAAAAGGCTAAGTCAATCCTATTAAATGACTTACATTTTAAAAATCACCACAGAGTAAACACTAGGCTACTGGCTTTACCAGTGAATTCTATCAAGTAGGCAATAAGTAGATAACTCTAATATTACACAAATTCTACCAGAGAACATAAAAACAGGCAATAAGCCTAAACATTTTTCTGAAGCTGATGATATTCCCAAACTGGATTATCAAAACCAAATTGTGACTGTATGAAAAAGGAAAATTACTGGCAATTTCACTCACGAACAAAGATGCAAAAACCCAAAATACATATTAGTAAGTGTAATTCATCAATGTTTAATAAAGGTAATACCTTTTGACCAAATTGGATTTATCATATGACAAAATTTAATATCCTCTTAAGACGAAAAAAAGGAAAGAAAACAAAAAACACTTGGTAAACAAGTAGATGAGAACTTCCTTAAAGTTCAGATTTCAGGGCAAATCTCATGTGGAACAGTGATAAAGATACTTTGCTATCTCCTTTCTACTCAATAGTGATAAGGATATTTTGCTATCTCCATTTTAGTGGAAGTGGTAGCCAGAATAGGACCAAAAATAAAAGAAAAGGAACAAAGAGGAGGAAGAAGAGGAGGTGGAGCAAAATTGTCACTATTCACAAATAGAATATTCAAAAAGAATTCAAATTAACAGCATTAATAATCAGACTTTTTTAGGTTACTGATATAAATTCAACTACATTTCTACATACAAGAAAGGATTTAACAAAAAGATTTTTTTTTAAGAATTGCCATTCATCATAGAAAAAAAAAAAGGTTACCTTGGAATAATAATGAAAGAACTTCTATAACAATTTTAGGAAGAAAAATCTATAAACTTTAAAAAAAGACATCAAAGAGGCTTTTTAAAAATGAAGACATGATGGAGAGGAAGTTTCCTTACCATTGAAATGTCAACCCTTCTGAAATTGATGGTTTATTTTTTTTCCAAAGCAATTGAAATCTAAACCTCAACAACCTTAAAATAAAACAAGAACAACCAAAGACATTTCTTCTCCCAGAGAAGATTTGCTTTATGAAATATCAAGCCTTAACTTAAAACTATAATAACTGAGTCAGTATGGCATTCGCCCAGGAATGAAGAGAAAAAGGAGCTCCCAGATAGATCATGCACTCATGGAAACTTGATACTCAAGACAGGTGTCAGTGGGGGAAGCTGGACCACTCCAAAAATGTTACTGGGACAAATGGTTATGTACATGAAAATATGCACAAAACTTATCTGTACCTCACACTGTGCACAAATATCAATTCTAGATAATTGAGCACATAAGTGAGAAAAATCAAACCTTAAAACTTTTAGAAAGAGGTAAAACCCAGTATCTTTATGATAGGGTAGGGAAGAATTCCTTAAACAACAAATAGAAGCATTAACCAAAAGGAAAAGAATTGCTAAGCTCAAACTACATTAAAATTATAAACTTCTACTCACCTAAAGCAAACTACGTAAATCAGAAGATGTTTGTCACAAAGATAATCAAGAAAGGTTTTGTGTTCAGAAAATATAAAGAACTCTCAAAAATAGAAAAATAGCCTAAGGGAAATGTGAGCAACAGGCTCTAATTAATATATATTTTTATATACATAATATTTCCATTTAAAAATGATCCAAATAACATCTATGTTTGTAATGAAATGTGATTTTAGTTCTACTTCATTTCGACTATTTCAAGCTACAGAAATTTTTTTTGTTTCTTAATAATCATATGCTTAACACTGTATAAGATTTTTACATTTATATGTTTGTATCTCTTTAATATATCACAATTTGCTTTTATAAATCCTTAACAATAAAATTGCCTGGAAGATAAAAGCTAGTGGTCTTTTTTTATGGCATCTAATGAGATTGAACAGCAGTCTAATGCAATAAAAAAAAAAAAAGAAATGTGAACAATCAAACTCTCCTTACTACTAAATTTTAAAGTTCTTCAATACGACAATTAAATTATTTGTGATACAATAAGTCTGGTATTTTTACTGCATTCATGATAATTTTGGGCTTATGTGGTTTATTGACATGGCCAAGAAAATTAGTAATATTCAAAATCTTGTTTGAGATAGTAAGATTAAAATGTAGTATAATAAGATTACATTGCAGAGGAACAGTACTCAGTCTCAGAAAGCCTGGTGGATTTGGTAGGGAATTGTTAATTCCATTTTACAGACAAAAAAACTTGTGCCCAGAAAAGTCAAGAAACAGCCCCTCCTGGGACCTAGGCACAGTTCCCCTGGGTCCCAGTTCTTTTCTTCCTTCCTGATACTGAGTGCCTGACACAAATATAGACATTGAAGTATATTCCTTTCTCCCTGCTCACCTTCCCTAAAAGAGAAAGAAAGCTGCTGCTTGCCCTGTCATTTGGGGAGTGGTGTGGACTGCTAGAGCACAGTGGTTTCCCACCTTCTACTCACCAGAGTTTGAGAATCCCTTAATCTCTGCTTGCCCAACTTTCCTCACTGGTAAAACAGGGCTAGCCTGTCCTAGCCACGAACAGCATCATCGCAAAGACCAAACTGAATTATCTAAAGATACTCAGACAACTGCAATACTTTTGCAAATATTGGATGCCACTGTTTTTGCTCATGTAATATTTTTTAACACATGAAGCGACATGAAATGTGTTCTTGATTTTCTGCCCAGTGATTCACAGCCTCCTATTAGCCCCAGAGGCCTAGACAATCAATGCTCCACGTTGTGTCAAGGACCCAAGGACAGGGCTTGGCCCGCCCACCCTCCTCCCTGCCCCTACCCCACCCTCACCCCACTCCCAGCTGTAGAGTCCATCGTTTGGCTCTGAACCCTGAAGCCGCTGCCCATGGCTTACAAGCAAGTTGTGTCCACACAGTGACCTCTTCGCCTTCCCAGCAAAAATATCCTATTCGGCCAGCTGGGCTTTACCCACAATACGAGGATTTGGCACTGCTGTCCGTATCTCGTTTAAGGAGTAGGAAGAGAAACATACCGAGTCCGCTTGTTCACCGATGTGACAATTTCTTTAAGTTAAACTGTTTGAAACAGAAACAACTGGGAGACTCGGGGCTTCAATCACGACTATCTTATAAATAACTGATGATGTCCCCTAACAGGACAAGCCGTTTGACGGAAGTGCTTGGGAGGAGAGGGTGGGAAGTGAAGGGCTTTCCAAAGTGGAATAACACCAGCTACAACAGAAAGACAAGACAAACTTCCCAGGAAACTGGCACATGAACACCTGACTGTCCCCCAAGGAAATGACAAGAAAGGCCTTTCCTGCAGGGAGGAGATGAAAATATAATCAGAAGCTACCCTATTGCTTCATCCTCTTCAATCGGATGTCCTTTCTGTTTGTTTAAGGGTGACTGTTAACTTCAGAACCACGTTCTTTTCCGTGGACTTTGGAGTCCTAACGCCCCCTCATCCTCGGAGGCCTTCCCTTCTGCGCTCCCAATCTGCACAGTTTCCAAGCACACCTCTGCACTCTACCTGTCACAACAGCTTTCAGTTTCCCTAGAAACGCTCTGTTAGCACGTTTACAGCAAAGAAAGAGGCAGAATTTCTTTCCCTTAGTAATCTCCCAAGAATAGGTCCACATTAATGTGAAAATGGGAATTTAAAAGCCACACTAAATTTTAATCATGTTTGACCAGACTCGTACCCAGTTAATTCTTCTGGGATATGGTGAAACTTCTTGCAATTCCCTAACATTACAAAAAGGAGCCAAATGCAGACAGACTTCAGGCCCACAGATAGCCTTCCAGGGAATTATCACCAGAGTAATTGTCTTGCCCTTCATAATGTCAGAATAAGACATGAGTCAGCAAAGACTAAATTGGTTTAAAATGGAAGCTTTGCAAAATGGAAAAGTCAGATTAATCCACCCTGTAAATTAGTAGATCAAAATGTAAGACACAACAAGCACTGTGGATGTCATTAATGACCCACCTATGTTGCCACAATGAGCTGCAGGAAAGGTTAGGGTCAGGACAGCCACTACTTGTCCTCAAATATTTAAACCTGAAATTGAATGAATATGTGCATAAAATGCAGTATATGGAGCACCAAAGGTAAAACCAAAGGGGAGTGCTACTTACCAGGTGTGTGATTAAAGACTTCTACGTAAAATGCATAATGGAAAAGATACCGTATTTCATATTTAATGAGAAAAATATGCAAACATTTTCTCTAGTATTCCAAATCCCTTCTGCATCCTGCATATCTTTCTCATCTACTTTGCTGAAAGCATCTCGAAAAGGTCTAATCCACCTCTGATTCTTTTGCTCAGTTACGGTCTTGGAGCACTCAGTAAAGCATGAATAAACTAATTGCTTTAGCCAATTTGCAGGTAATAAAGCTATGTATATCTTTTTTTTTTTGTACAAAAGGTCTTTATTGGTGGGGAAGCTTCAGAACAGCATTTAGGGGGGGGGGAGAAAGAGAGAGAGAGAGAGAGAAGACACACGGGGGAACAGGGAGGAGACGAGGAGGAGAAGAGAAGTGAAGAGAGAGAGTGTATATCCCTTTTTTAATTTCAGAATTTTACAGGGATACACACTGTGCTAAAATAATTTGCTTTTGTATAGATTAAGTCAAAATTATAAGTGCGCCCTTTATCCAGATGGTGTGTATTGTACTGGGTAGGTGTGAATTTCCCCATCACCACCATGTGCTTGATTTTCCTTGAGTTTTATGTCCCTGGAGTAATACTCAGCCATAAAAAAAAAAAAAAAAAAAAAAAGTGGTGATCTAGTATCTTTTGTAACAACCTGGGTGGAACTGGAGACCATTCTTCTAAGTGAAGTGTCTCAAAACCACGCGCATCTTGCATATAGTTGACTGAGCCTCAGATTCTAGTCTGGGAGGCACTGCACTTCTGGCACTGGAAACAGCTCCTCAGAGTCTTAGGTTTGTCATTAAAATCTCAATTTATCCTCAAAGATAAAACCTTACATAGAAATAATGCAACATATGGATGAATTGTATGGCATGTTAATATCTCAAAAAAGCTGTTAAAATAACACTTTAAGTCATATGATTATAATAGGTCTTATATGACATTATCTGACTAATATTATTATCTAGCTCTAAAGGGAAAAATAATATTCATTTATTCATTCAAAAACTACTTTTGGGGGGGAGCAGAGAGTATTCAGCCATGCCAGGCGCTTACTAAACTGTCACCTAATCTCTGAAGTGGGGTCCCCTTTAAGAAGGAGGAAGCTGGCTCGGCGCCTGTGGCTCAATGGGCTAAGGCGCCAGCCACGTACACCTGAGCTGGCGGGTTTGAATCCAGCCCAGACCCGCCAAACAACAATGATGGCTGCAACCAAAAAATGGCCAGGCGTTGTGGTGGGTGCCTGTAGTCCCAGCTCCTTGGGAGGCCGAGGCAAGAGACTCGCTTGAGCCCAGGAATTGGAGGTTGCTGTGAGCTGTGATGCCACAGCACTCTATCCAGGATGACAGCTTGAGGCTCTGTCTCAAACAAAAAAAAAAAAAAAAAAAGATGCTTTGGCAGGTAGAATAT
>CAUYRH010126829.1:0-12413 GCA_963574655.1 Perodicticus potto
GAGCCACAGGCGCCGAGCCTTTTAAGGCATTCTTAAGACAGCATACTATGAAATGTTTGTAAAATTGTATTTTAGGTAAGTTTTACATAGTTAATAATTCACTCATCTGAATTTTAATCAGATTAGTTTTATATCAGCCAAAGGGCTCATGAGTTACTGTCCAATCCCAGAGGGTAACAACAGAAGACTGCCTAAGGATGTTTTAACAATTTACAGTTAACCTAAAGGCATCGACTTGTTTTATGAATGTCACTCAGTCTATAGTCAGGGACTGTTTGAAACAAGACACACAAGTAGACACCAAAACCTAGTGTCCCGGGCATTTCCCATGCCCGATAAGCAGCAGAAAGTCAAACAGAAGTGCTCTTTTCCTTCCTTGTCCAAGTTAGTCTCAATCAATGTTCCCTTGGTTCTGGCCTCAAGTTCCCAGCTTCCACTCCCCTGGGTTGTACTATCTTGGCAAAATCTCCATCGCTACCATCCTCGTCCTGTCTCTACCCATGCAACTGTGCATGAACTGGGAAAGAAACATACACCATATGAACCAACCTCTTATATTAATACTTTACATTTATGACCACAGACATTAAGTGAGCCCTGGGCGCTGCCTGGGGGCAATCCCAGGGTTTTCATAGTCAAGTCACTCCTCTATTTTCCCAGGATTTCTTTTTAGTTTCTTTCTGCCCTCAAACCTCCAATACCCTCTATCCCTCCTCAGTATCAGCTAATTTTATCAAGAAAATAGAAATAGGAGAAGAGACTTGTCCATCTTCCTGTCACCCACTCTGGAGGAGGTGTGAACCCTGTTTCCTCTGCTTTTCCCTTTTCTGCAGTGGATGGCTGGCTGTCCCCGCTTCAATCTGAGGCCGATTCCTCCCCTCCTCCTACATAATCAAGGTCCCTCCTCTTCTGGATCATTTCCCTGAGTATAAAATGCATGCAGTAATACCTCCCCTTTTTAATAATTCCAGGGTGACAGGGAGACTCAGTCTAAAAAAAATAAAAAAGAAAAAGAAAAGAAAAATGCCAACTCTTGGAACTGAAATGGAGCCAGATTGTCTGACTTCAGAGCTTGACTCGTAAATGCCACATATCTTTCTAAGGTGGATCAGGGAGCCATTGGTTACCAAGATGTGTGTATAGGGGCTGAAAAAAGTTGGAGGACCTTTGCCCTAAAAACTTCACAGAGTTGCCGAGCCTTCTTTCCTTTGTAGACTGGTTATCCAGGCTAACAAGTAACAACTGGTATGATGTAAAGAAAGGGCCTGGGAAAGAACTGAAGAACTACAGTCATGTGCTTTGTAAGGATGTTGTGGTCAACAAGCAACTAAAAAAGAGTTAACTGGGCTTGGCACCTGCGGCTCAACAGGCTAAGGCGCCAGCCACGTACACCTGACCTGGCGGGTTCGAATCCAGCCTGGGCGCGCCAAACAACAATGACGGCTGCAACCAAAAAATGGCCGGGCGTTGTGGCGGGCGCCTAAAGTCCCAGCTACTTGGGAGGCGGAGGCAAGAGACTTGCTTGAGCCCAGGAATTGGAGGTTGCTGTGAGCTGTGATGCCACAGCACTCTATCCAGGGTGAAGCTTGAGACTCTGTCTCAAAAAAAAAAAAAAAAAAGTAAGGCTCATTCAGTATGCCCACCACACCGGTACTTGCTTTTACTTAAACAAGAATCAAGTGCCCACTGTATAAGCTGCTTTCATGGGCTTTATCACTAAATCCGTCCACCAATCTTGAGATATCATAAATAAGGAAGCCTAGGAGCAAAGGTTACAGTGACTTGCAGTCAGGCACAGCAGGGGTGTGGCAAAGCTAGGATTCAAGCTCTAAAGCTAAGACAATCCTGAATAGTTCTCTGGCTATTTCAGCACACTGGTCCCACTGAGTTCCAAGGTCCTGTTCTGAATCCAAAGGAATGATGTCCTCAGACCCCTTGGCAAACTCCTGCTCAGGACTGTCTTAATCATCTCCACAGACATTCTGGGCTCTAAAGTGACCTTCTCATTTTTGTCCTTACAGCCAGAGGTCAGGACCATGAAATATGAAGCGATCTAATGTGAAATGATGGGCTCTATTTCAGGTCTCCACTATTGTCTATGCCCTCATATAAGTCCTTGGTCCTCTCTCAGTTACCACTGGATCTGGCTATGATGATGGTTTTGAATTTTAAAGAAAAGGGAGATATTTCATCAATAGTCTCTTTCTCCCCTTATTATTTTTCCTTTTTATTGAGTCTGAAGAGATGTGACATTAGAAAATATGGTTCAGAACTTCCTGATATATTTCTAAATAAGGAATGGACTGGCTTGGCGCCTGTAGTTCAGTGGTTAGGGCGCCAGCCACATACAACGGGGCTGGTTACCAGCCTGGGGCTGCTAAACAACAATGAACAATGACCACTGCAACAACAACAACAAAAATAGCTGGGCATCGTGGTGGGTGCCTTGGGAGGCCAAGGGAAAGAATCGCTTGAGCCCAGGAATTGGAGGTTGCTGTGAGCTGTGATGCCACAGCACTCTACCTAGGGTGACAGCTTGAGGCTCTGTCTCAAAAAAAAAAAAAAAGAAAAAAAAAGTGATCATAGACCAGGCACAGAGAAGTACTCTGTAGGTGCTAGCTATTATTATGTGCTTGCCTGGCCCTTGGACAAGATAATTTAATGCTCTAGAGCAGTGTTTTTCAACCTTTTTTTATCTTGTGGCACACTTGAACCTATAAGTTAAACTTCTACGGCATGCTTATGTTGATCAAAAAAAGAGAATATACTTACTGTGCTTTGAACTTCTTTCGAAAATAATTTAGCTCATGATCTTTAAAAATTTTTGCAGTACACCTAAGATCCTCTCATAGTACACTGGTGTGCTACAGCACACTGGTTGAAAATCAATACTCTAAAGGTTAATACTCAACACCTTTTCTCAATTTATAATCACCATCTTTTAAATGTGGCCCCTTCCAGAAGCTCCGGGACTATACTATGGAGAGAGTAGAATATTTATCCTCTGGTAGAGAATGCTGGTTGTTCACCAATATCTCTCATCTTTTTGTCTCTTCCAACTTTCATTAGATTTTTTTTCCCTGGTAAAAAGCTAGTTTTCAGGGCGGCGCTTGTGGCTCAGTTAGTAGGGCGCCAGCCCCATATACCAAGGGTGTGGCTCTGGTCGAACTGCAACAAAAAAATAGCCGGGCGTTGTAGTGGATGCCTGTAGTCCCAGCTACTAGGGAGGCTGAGGCAAGAGAATCGCCTAAGCCCAGGAACTGGAGGTTGCTGTGAGCTGTGTGACGCCACGGCACTCTACCGAGGGCGACAAAGTAAGACTCTGTCTCTACAAAAATAAAATAATAATAATAAAAAAGCTAGTTTTCATCTAGTTAGATGTTAATAGCTATTCTATTTGGGATAGGAATGCATAGCAAGAATATCTGATCACGGCAAAATCGGCCATCAGTCTAGTGAAAAGGTTTTAGCCATGAATATAGGAAAGCTGTTACTATATCATTTGACTTCCACCTCACTTTTTTCCAAAGTTTAGACATATGACAAAATTTATGAGGTCTACATAAATAAACACTAGTGACACTTGCCCAGTTTCTCTAACCATTTCTCCACAATTTCACAGGCTGAAATGGATCCTTTTCAAACACATGACCTTTTTGCAGGTATTACCTCTATATTCTAATCCTGGACCCAGCCTCTGTCCCAACTGACTCCTCTCTTCCCTGTCCTTGCTGCTGAATCCTTAGCTTACCTCTTTCTAAATTCCTGTTCATTTCTATTCAACACATGAATCATCTCATATCCACAACTCTACTAAAACTCCACCCTGCTTTTCTATTTCTCTTATCTGGCTAACATTCAACTGTTAAGACAAACTTCCTCTCCAACAGCACTTACCAACATTTCTCTCTCATTTCTACCATTCCTTAGCCACATCTTCAAAACAGCATAAAACTCCTTCCACTAAGATCAAAACAAATCATCTCTTCACTTTCATTTATTTATTTTTCAGACAGAGTCTCAACTCTGTCCTGGGTAGAGTGCCCTGACATCATAGTTCACAAAAACCTTAAACTCTTGGGCTCAGGAGATCCTCTTGCCTCAGCCTCCCAAGTGAACTGGGACTACAGATGCTGGCCATAATATCTAGATATTTTTAGAGAGGAGGTCTCGCTCTTGCTCAGGCTGGTCTTGAACTCCTGAGCTCAAGCAATCCACCTGCCTCAGACTCCAAGAGTATTGGGATTTATAGGCATGAGCCACTGTGCCTGGGCATCTGTTCACTTTTAAAATGCTCTGAATGCCATGGTTTAACTTCATTTAAATTTGTTCTCAAGGCCTATGTCAAACTACAGCTCTGAGCTATGCTGTTCAGGGGCTGTAGCCTGTTCAACTTGTTTTTTTTTATGGTGCCTGGCAGTGCCTGGCACTCTGCAGGAAGCTAGTCAATGTTTGTTTTAAAAATTCCATCTTCTCTCCCTTTGCTTTTTTCCTCTGGATTCCTTTCACAATCTTTTTCTTTTTTTGTAAGAGTCTCATTTTGTCACCCTGGGTAGAGTGCCCTAGCATCAGAGCTCACAGCAACCTTCATCTCTTGGGCTCAAGCGATTCTCTTGGCTCAGCCCTCCAAGGAACTGGGACTATAGGCACCTGCCCAATGCTCGGCTATTTTTTAAAGATGGGGTCTCGCTCTTGCTCAGGCTGATCTCAAACCTGTGAGCTCAGGGCAATTCACCTGCCTCGGCCTTCTGTCTTTTTTTTAGTTCTGCATAAAATATACTATAGAATTCCATTTGTAGAGTGGAGACAGAATACATTCTCTTACTTGTTGGTTTGCTTTTACTTTGAAGTAGATCTTTATGGTGTGCTGATAGGGAACCGAAGAGTGCACTACAATTTGCTAAAGCTCTAAAAGGAATAGGACCTTGGTTCCATGTGGGTTTATAGCAAATATTTAGCATTCTTTCATTTGGGAAACACAGCTGAAAGATTCCTGCTACTATCCACAAACACTTCATGATCACAGGCCAGATCTTCAGTCCTGGCCCAACTTACTAGCAGGGGAACAGCTGCTGATGACCCAACAGCTCCAGTGAGCCTTCCCATCACTCAGGAAGCAGCAGAGCAGTTGGACAGACAGGCCCTTGAGTCACAAAGCTAGGGGCTCTGTGAACTCTCTGTGCCGTGATTTCCTCATCTGGAAGAATGAGAAACAACAGAAGCTACCCCGTAAGATCCATGTGAGACCTGAATTATTACAAGGAAAGTACTAAGAACAGTGTTTTGCACAAAGTGTTCATGTGTGTTAGTGATCTCATCATGATTATGCCCCTAATCAGACCAGGGGCCAGATTTATTTAAGTGAAAACTTTTCTGAGTGTGACTGTATACACAGAGGCTTCCATCAACATTTACTAGTGGGTGAAATTGGGCAAACTGCTTAAAAGGAATCCTATTTTCTTTAGATCATTGACAGGGTTGTTGCAAGACTGTAAGTACATATTATAGAGAAGTAAGGACATTGGGTACTACTGTGTCCTTTCCTTCTCCCTAGTTTTAGATTGGGAAATGATTTGCAAATAAGAAATATTAATGGTTGGCCAAAATGAAGAGGTCTACTAGACTGGGTCCTTCTTTCCTTTCTGTCACATAACTTGATTTAAGACAAATTTCCTGAAAAGTCAACTGTATTTCCTGTCAGATAATGAGCATGGTCACGATGCAAATGACACATTTGCCCTGCTAAAACATTACTCTGGTTACTACTGGCCCTGGAAAATAACTACTCTCATTATATTTTGTTGGCATATTGAGATAAACATTCTTTTACAAGAAGGCCTACGGTTCTTTCAGGATAAATGGTCCACACATACCTTTCACAAATCATCCAAGAAGTGGTGATTCCAGCTAGAATTTAGATCCTGATGTGGTGATAATTTCATCTTCAAATGGAGGGAGTCAGAAAAAGGTCTTCTAGAACTACCAGTAGACACCACAGAAGCATTCTTGACCTTTCTCTTCACATGAGAGCTAAGGAGGCCTAACCCTCTCCAGCTGGGGTGCTCAAACAGACTCACTGCCTAAGATACTATGGACTGCAGATGTCCTGCCGTGTCCATGTAGACACTGCAGAACTAATGCTCAAAAGCTTTGATAAAAACAATTTTAGAAAATCAAAGCAAAGAGAAAAAAGCTGAAATATCAATAGGGAGGTGCCATTTGTTTTAAGTAGATAAGAAATGCCATCTTGAATAAAGCGGAAAGGGGCGAGATCTGCAGTCAGCTTCAAATCAGAGCTTTGTCATTGAGAAGCCATCTGGACATATTACCTGACCCTCTGCCTGTTTCTTCATCAGTAAAACAGAGAGTAAAGTAAATGTTGACAAAGCAATGTATAAAAAGTACCAAGGCCAGCACATAGCTTCATAGAAAAGCCGAGCACTATGAATGAGCACTAGGTGATCACTAATAATTTCACTAATAATTAGCACTAACTAATTTCTTGTGGTACCCACCACATTCTACCTTAGATCACAGGTGACTACATGTGTATACATCTTGTCCCCATTCTAAACTGTAAACTCTTTGGCAGCAGATTTTGAAAAGCATTACAGCTTTGTGGTCAAAGATACAAATAAGAATTCAACTTTGACTCCAACTCTTGTTTTGTCACCTTGGGCAAATTACTGAACTTAAGTCCTGTCTTCATCTGCAAAACGAAAATTACATGTATAACATGTATTCCATGGAGTTGTTGAGCAGATCATTTGAGGTACCACAACTGAGACTATTAGCACTGTGCTTAATCCACAGTAAATACCCAATAAATGATAGTGATTCTTTTTCACTCCTGTGTGCCTTGGACCTGCTAACAGCATCTAGCTAATACCTGCAAGTTTGAAGGGTTTTTTTTAGCTAGACATTGCTGCCACCTCCCCCCCAAACCCAAGAAGTACCAAAATGCTAAGGAGAAGTCCCATACCTCTGGAAAATCTCTTGAAGTGCTTCCCGGGTGAAGGCATTGCTGTCCTGGAAGACGTTATTGAGGGCATGGAGGGCACAAAGCTCTCTGCGCTGTTTCTCATGGTAGATTTGTGGGGGTGCCGCCTGGGGCAGCTCCAACGATTCTGATTTGGCCTTGTCTCCTTTCCATGGCACGCAACTCATGTTTTTTGTTTTAGGTTCCAAACAGGGTTAAAAAAACACCCCACTCTTCCCTGAGAAGAATGTAAGCTTCTCAGTCTTTCCAAAATTCCTGAGGTCCACCTTATTCTCTGGTGTCCATAATATATGCTTTGTCACTGGGAGAAAAGGTTGGAATCCAAAGGGGGAAACATTCACCTCTTCTCTCTTCCCAATAGAAAAATAACCTTTAGCTTCGTTTACCGGTATTTTGCCCACCACTAAGTGCAGAATTTCTAAAAAATCATAAAATGTAAGACCTCGTTTCCCTTTCCCCACCCTCCCCTCCCACCCCCCTCCCAAAAAAACACTATTCTCTTTACAAATGCCAACCAGGCCTCAACGCAGGGGTACTGAACGGAATCGGTCACATCGCTCCTTTTCTTCCATTTCTTTCGAAACACGACGCCACCGACTTAGGAGACAAGGCCCAGGATGGTGGTGGATACAACGCACGATACGAGCAGCTAGCGAGGGCTGGTCAAGGTGGGATCGCGGGCGGCGCCAGGGCGTTGAGGGCAGCGCTCCATCCCCTCGGGTGCGTTAAGGCCCCACAGGGCGCGGTTCCCTCGATGGCGCGGACTCTCGCCCTCTCGCCACCGCCCTGCGGAGGAGACAACCCCCGTCAGGAGCGGCTGGCAGGCCGCGGCGGGGAACTAAGTGGCGGGGCAGGCCGCCTGCTCGAAGGAAGGTTCTGCTGCAGGCCCGCGAGGAGTGGGGAGGACAATTCGCCTCGCCCTCGGCGCCTGGGCCCACGCGGCCGGTCGCCCCCACCCCAACCTCCCCGCCCGTCACGTGAGTGCAAGCCCAGGCGCCTGCCTGCCGCTCTCTCTACCCCGGTCGCCAGCGCCGCCGAGACGGCCTGACGACGCGCCGCCGGCCGCCACCAGGAGCTGAAGCCGCCTCCTGGGCCGCTCGAGGGCGGGAGAGCGCGCGCGCACCTGAGCCCGACGTCAGCAGCTCTCGCCCGGCGCGTGCTCCGGAAACGCCCTCCCGCGCCGTCCCGGCTCCTCCCCGTCGCGGCGTCACCCCTGACGTCAGCGGCACCAGCTTTAGAGCGGCGGCTGTCGCGCGTCTGCCGGTAGGCGTGAGCTACCTGGGGCTGCGGAGGCTGGCTGGCGTCTGGCTGCTTGCTCCTCCACTGGGCGTCGGCGCTGTTCTAGGGTGGCGACCAGGCTAGCGGCTGCTCTTAGAGGCACTCCCATCCGCTGCCTTCCCCTCCCTGACTCGGCTTCTGGGCTGAGCGCTGCCGCCGCTTCTACTCTGACCGTTTTATGTTTGCCTAGCACGCCTACAGCCAGATGATTTCAAAGCCCCTTGGGCGGTCGGGCGCAAGTTCTCTTGGTTAGTGGGCCCGACCGCCCTGCACTGTGAGTTACCGGGCTAAGTGCCTAGCCGGAGTCACATTTCAACGAAAGGAGAGTCCTATTTCAGTTTCTTGGTGTCATACTTCAGTTCACTACGCACAAGCCCACTCCGTTAACCTGAAGTTCCCCGCGTCTCACGGTGGCTTTCACAGAGCTTTCCCTGAGTTTTCTCAAGGTCTAAGTGTGTTGTGTGTTTTGGAAGAAGGCAAACTACTCGCAATCCCACGTGGATTTAATTTTTTCCTGTTTCAGGGCGTGTGGGTACCTTAGCTGCCCTCCTTTTTAGGTTTTTGTTCGTAAAATTGGAAAAATAGAAGAAATAGCTCTTCCAATTTAGTCATTTCTTTGATCCTGTTTCTCTTGACACATTACATGCAACAGTGTTACCATTTAACATGCCTGATTGCTTACCGCATAGTAGAGAGTCTTGTGTCTCAGTCCAGACTTTTGAATTATTAGTAACAATCTGGCTAGTGATCCAGGTTGTGTTTTTCCTATTCTCAATGCAACACAAAACTCAGGTAACCAAAATGTGTGAATTTCTCCCCACCAGCAACCAATCAATTCTGCAGCAATCGCCTGGGTGTCCTCCAAATCAATTCAATTCTGACACTTTCCACCTGGAGACAGCATCAGCTCTGGCAGGTTAAGGGCTCAGTCCACAAAACTGTCTCAACCCCCAACCCTTGTTTCAGAAACCAGTTGCAAGTCCAGGCGTCCCAGACCAGCTGTAAGTTGAGATTCTCATGACGCCCCCCCCCCAAAAAAAACCCTCCTTGGGTTTGATTAATTTTCTACAGGGGTCCTCAAACTATGGCCGTGGGCTACATACGGCCGCCAAGGACATTTATCCGGCTGTCCGGGTGTTTTTGCTGCAGGTGCCTGTCCTGCTTAGCAGGCGACTTGTCCCAGGCGGGAGTGTACATGTGTGGAATGTGCACTACACTCTGGGACTCTCCTCCTCCTCTCTGTCTCTCCCTGGAGTGTGTTTTTGCCGTCCTGCTTAGCTGCCCACTCCTCCCAGCTGCAGTGCCCATGTGTGGAATGTGCGGTGCACTCTCCAACTCACCTCCTTCTCTCTGTCTCTCCACTCCTCCTCTCAGTCTTGGGTGAGACTGAGACTCTTGATTGGAGGAGTCACAAGCTTGCTTGTGCAGAGCCTGCTGCTGCCTGAGGACCAAGGTAAGAACAAGTTAGGATTTTTTTTTTTTTTTAAGTTAGGAGGTCTTTTTTTTTTTTTTTTTTTGCAGTTAGTAGGGCCTTTTTTCGTGGTTAAGGGGGGTCTTTCTTTTCTGAAGTTAGGTGTTTTTTTTTTGCAGATGGGGGTGCCTTTTTTTTTTTTCATTTTAAATATTGTATTTGTTCCTTCCCCCCTCCCCTTTTTTTTGCAGTTTTTGGCCAGGGCTGGGTTTGAACCCATCACCTCTGGTATATGGGGCCAGCACCCTACTCCTTTGAGCCACAGATGCCACCCCCGTTTTGTTTTTTTACTTCAAAATAAGATATGTGCAGTGTATATAGGAATTTGTTCATAGTTTTTTTTTAAAACTATAGTCCGGCCCTCAAACGGTCTGAGGGACTGTGAACTGGCCCTCTGTTTAAAAAGTTTGAGGACCCCTGATTTTCTACAACAGCTCACAAAACTCAGGGAAACACTTTTCCTTTGGTTACCAGGGTGTTTTTGAGACACAGTCTCACTCTTCCAAAGGCTAAAGTGCTGTGGCATTAGCCTAACTAGCTCAGCATAACCTTGAACTCCTGGGTTCAAGCAATTCTCCTGCCTCAACCTCCCAAGTAGCTGGGACTACAGGCACCCACCACAAGGCCTAACTAATTTCTCTATTTTTAGTAGAGACTGGGTCTCACTTTTGCTCAAGCTGGTCTTGAAGTCCTGAGCTCAAGTGATCCTCTTGCCTTGACCTCCCAGAACGCTAGGATGACAGGGGTGAGCTACTGCGCCTGGCCCCACTTACCAGTTTATTAAAGATATTACAAGAAATACAGATGAGTAGTCATATGGAAAAAATGTATAGGGAAAATTACATGGGAAGGAGTGAGGGGTTTCCATGCCCTCTCTGGGCATACCACCCTCCAGGAACCTCCAGATGTGTTTAGCTAGCAGAAAGACCCTTACCCCCAACTCAGTCATTTTGGGTATTTATGGAAGCTTCATTATGAAGGCATGCTTAACTAAATCATTGGCCATTGGTGATCAACTTAACCTTCAGTTCCTTCTACCTTCCCTGGAAGTTGGGGGGTGAGGTGGAGCTGAAAGTCCCAATCTTTCAACCATGGCTCTATCGTTCTAGTGACCATCACCCATCCTAAAACTAGGGGCCCCTGGCCATCTGTCCACTAAACACTATCACTTGGATTTCTACGATTTTAGGAACTGCATATCCTGAAATTTAGTTAAAGACCAAATATAAAGGCTGGTGCGGTGGCTCACACCTATAATCCTAGCACTCTAGGAGGCTGAGGCAGGTGGATTGCTTGAGTGCAGGAGTCTGAGACCATCCTGAGCAAAGTGAGACCCTGTCTCTACAAATAGCTGGGTGTTGTGGTGGGTACCTATAGTCCCAGCTACTCATGAGGCTGAGACAAGAGGATTGCTTGAGCCCAAGAGTTTGAGGTTGCTGTGAGCTGTGACACCAAGGCACTCTACTGAGGGCAACAAAGTGAAACTCTGTCTCAAAAAGAAAAATCCAAATATATATTTCATAACATCACAATTGTAGAATACAATGCCTTGATATTGGACTTTTCTTTTCTTCTTCTGCTTCTTCTTTTCTTTTTTTTTGTAGAAACAGTCTCACTTTGTTGCCCTTGGTAGAGTGCTGTAGCATCACACAGCTCACAGCAACCTCCAACTCCTGTGCTTGGGCGAATCTCTTGCCTCAGCCTCCAGAATAGCTGGGACTACAGGCTCCCGCCACAACACCCAGTTATTTTTTTGTTGCACTTTGGCTGGAGCCAGGTTTGAATCCGACACCCTCAGTTTATGGGGCTGGCACCCTACCCACTGAGCCACAGGCGCCACCAATATTAGGCTTTTCTAACCAAGATTTTAATAGAGGCATATATAGGATGGTAGTGAGCAATTTACTGAAGAAAAAAAAAAAAACAAGGCTTGGCACTTGTGGCTCATCAGGCCAAGGTGCCAGCCACGTACACCTGAGCATGGCGGGTTCGAATCCAGCCCAGGCTCACCAAACAACAATGACGGTTGCAACCAAAAAATGGCCGGGTTGCAAAAAAATAAAAAAAGAAAGAAAACAAAAAACACATCAGAGAACTTTATCAAGACTATTGGTGTCAATGACTTCTTGTCCAAGATTTCCAACTGTGTTTGTGCAAACAGGAGTTGACAGAATTTGAAAGAGGAACAAGAGACTGTCTTTTTCAGGTAGATCCCTGAAACTGAAAGCCATTTTGGGTTTTTTTTGAGACAGAGCCTCAAGCTGTCACCCTGGGTAGAGTGTCGTGGCATCACAGCTCACAGCAACCTCCAATTCCTGGGCTCAAGCGAGTCTCTTGCCTCTGCCTCCCAAGTAGCTGGGACGACAGGTGCCCGCCACAACGCCCGGCCATTTTTTGGTTGCGGCCGTCATTGTTGTTTGGCGGGCCCGGGCTGGATTCGAACCCGCTAGCTCAGGTGTACGTGGCTGGCACCTTAGCCCGTTGAGGCACAGGCGCCGAGCCACAAGTCCTTTTATTAGGCCAAAACTAAGGTAGAAAAATACCAGTTAACTCCTGGCAAATTTCTGGGCCGCAAGCCCTCAACAAAATGGAGTAGGTCTGGTTCACTCCCAAGATAGATGGGAAACCACTCACTGACTTCTTGCTTGACTAACTCCCCTGAGA